>JAQFXM010001831.1:0-28799 GCA_034693345.1 Entomobrya multifasciata
AGTAAAAAATTGTAAATGCTTTTGACGTTTACAGTTTACATTTATCAAAATACTTGTGGTGTAAAGTTTGTATATCTTACTCTTGTTGTAAAGTTAAGTTATATGAATGAACACCTAACTATTGTAGTAAAAAATCCCTGGAAAATTTTTGAGACAAGTGTGAGTGGGAAATATTGTTTTAGTTTACTAATTTTTAGCTTTGTGCCGTTTGTGCTTTCGTTAACGGTGAAATAAATTAGTAAGAACGTTGGAGTTAAACATTTAAAAGTGATATTGAATTGTTTTTGTTTACTAGATTAAAAGTCATCATTCATCACTCAGTGAACTTTACTTTTTAGCTTTTTTGAAGAGTGGAAGGTAAGGATCAGCGTAATTATATTGTGGGGAGTTTATGTGTTTAAATTAAATGGGGATAAATAATTCAGAAAATATTGAAATCTACCAAATATGGTGTTTTTTGTATTTTCTCGGGAAGTATTGTTTATGAAGACGACGAAGTAGTTTGATTTGGAGATCTATATGCTTTTTAAAATGATGAATGAACGCGTGTTTATATCTACGCATATGCTTAAGCCGGCAATATTTCTAGAATTTCTACGTTTCCGCGAAAAAATAATTTGTTAATAAATCCTCCACTTTTTTATTTAGGTAATATCCTTCAAGATGAATTTAACTCCAGAAGAGGTAAACAAACTGAAAGTGGTGGAGCTGCGAGCTGAGCTTCAAGTACGAGGATTAGATGTGAAGGGAGTGAAAGCAGTTCTTGTAGATAGACTTATCGCTGAGCTAGCTAAGGGAGGTGGCGCAGTTTCTGCTGTTGGAAATGGCTCGTCTGCGACCTCACTGGATTTGTCTTCCAGCGCCTTAGACGAAAGTAAATGTGAGGACGATGGTGAAGAAACGCCAGCCGACGAAACGCCTATAAAAGTGGAGGATACTCAGGCAGAGGTAGATACCAGCGATGCCCAAGAAAACCAAAACGAGGACCAGGCAGCGGCTAGTCAGTCCAATGAAGTGGACGAAGAGGATGAAAATGAAGATGGCGATGCCGCAGTTGCCGGTGATGGAGACAATGCCGACAATGGGAATGAAGAAGTGCCGGCAGCTGAAGGTGACGAGGGCGCTGACGCCGAAATGGTTGAAGCTGAAGCCGAAGCGGAAGCTGAGACAGAAGCAGAGGTGAAAGTGAAAACTGAAGAAGCAGAAAAACCTGCCGAAACTGTGAAAGAAGAAAATATGGAAACTGATCAAGAGGGAGACAGTTCGAAGAGGAAAATTGAAGTTGTCAACGGAGAAGCGGCCGATGAAAGTAAAGCAAAGAAGCAGAAAACTGAAGAAGCCATTGTGTTTAAAAACGTCCCTTTGAACGAGCCCGAGTTTGATGAAAACTCAGTCATTCTAGATTGGTGTATGTTCATATATTCTTCAAATACATTAAATTACAAGCTGTTAAGATAAGCCCTTACCTAAAATCTAATTTATGTATTGATTTACAGACAAATCGGACCTGAACCTGAAGATTTCTACGGAAAACTTCCTTGAGGCTGAGCCCACGGTGTATGAAGATTTTCCCTTCGCATATGCTGGAGTGAAAGCAACTTATGGATTTTCAAGTGGTAAAGTGTGTTATGAAGTGAAGTGGATAAAGTCTTGTGAAGTGCGATCCGATTTTGGTGACAAAGAAACAAAACATGTTTTCCGTGTCGGGTGGTCTGATGTAAATGCGGATCTTCAGCTAGGTAAATTGCACATTCATTTATTCTTCATGCTCATTCATAGTGATCACCTCACCTGTCACAATAACTGACTACTGACTTATAAACTGTTGACTGTTCCCTAATTCCTTACTGTTTATAATTTCAGGAGAAGACAAATTTTCGTATGGATATGATGTTAGTGGAAAACTTTACAATTCAGGGGAAATTCAAGATCTTGGGGATAGCTTAGCGGAAGGAGATGTCGTTACGGCTTACCTTGTAAGTTAATCATCATTTGAATTAGAAGTGCAGTGTTTTTCCGAATTAGTTTTGTACAAGTAAATTCATTATGCTTACGATTCATTTTGTTTAATTCTTTCAGGACCTTGAGTCAGATCCTGTGGAGTTTAGTTTTGCTAAGAATGGAGCATCTACTGGAGAGCCAGTGAAAATCCCAAAGGCCGATCTGGAAGGGAAGGCTCTATTTCCTCATGTGTTAGTGAGAAACGTGAGATTTGAAGTAAATTTTGGAAGTAAAGACCCCGCTCCTGAAATTATTGAAGGTTATGAACTAGCCGGCAAAGTTGAAGACACTGAGAAACGAGTTCGTGGTCCCACAAAACCAGAAAACAAGGAAGATTGCGAAGTACGTTCTTAAAAAAGTCCTACATTAAGTAATAATATAAAATTAGTGTTTTACTTCTAATTGTACATTTTTGTTTAACTTTCAACAGTTAATTATGCTGGTAGGCCTAGCGTGCAGTGGGAAGACGAAGTGGGCCAAGGATTTCATTAAGAACAATCCTGAAAAGCATTACAACATCTTAGGAACATCAACTGCTGTGGAAAGGGCATTAAAGGACCAGTCCATTCTGAATCCTGCCCAGAAATCCCCCCGCGTTTTTGAATCCTTCTTCATGAAAGCAGGAAAATTTGTTGAGCGTCTAGTTGACATTGCACCTTCTAGGAAGCGAAATTATATTCTGGATCAGGTTAGATTAAAGTATTCTTGCACGCATAAAAACCGGGTAACAAACTATTTCAAAAGTCATATTAGGTTAATTTACATATTTACAAAACAAATTTTAAAAAACAATTTCACCTATTCATTAAGGTGAAATGATATTGAATATATAATTTGAAAATGTCAGAAATAACCAGGAATTTTTTACACAAACTAATAATCATTTAAAGAGCGATAAAGTCTGAATTTACCAGGAAAGCCGGTGGTGGCAAAATACAATGGCCGTTCTTCAAAGATGTGTGCAAAATGACACTCTCCAGTGATTAATGGGCAACCTATATTAACAAACCGTTAAAAAGTGAAAACAGGAAATTTTTTGGAATTTGTAGTTAAATCAAACGATAAAAATGTAATAATTCTTTGCGAATTGAAGTGACAAGTGGAGACCTTCCATAGTAAAGTGGAATTACGTATATCATCTCAAATTAATCGAGTAACATTTAACAAAATGAGCAATTATCTACATGCTTCAATGTGAAATAATCTACATCTGATCTGACCGATTAGAATTTTAAAATGCTAAATATTCTTAGATAAAAAAGTGATTTAAAGATTAGTAGACCGATCTTGCATTAAAAAGTGAATTGACTCCGTTGAATCAGAAAACAAACTAAACTGAATGAATCTAAAAAATAGAAAACATTTTAAATTGACAAATCGGACGTTAACTGCGCTATGTAAAACAATGCAACAAGAAATGAAATGCAACACGAGAACATATCATTCTCGACCCAACCTAATTAAATTACATTAAACCAAACCCTTATTGTTGTGCAATTTAAAAAATAAGAAAACACGTTTTTAGAAACAAATAATCGTGAAGTGCTTTTGTGTGTCAACAATTAAGTTATAAGTCAGCCTGAATTCTAAATTCTAAACAACAATCAATTGCTGGAGGCCAGCTAATTACAGTGGCTAAATAATTCAACGTATAATGTACATAATGGCAAATGGCAACCCAAACAATCACATCAACAAAAGATATTAATATTCTAGTCACAGCCACAAAATCTATAAATAAGCATTATAAACCAACCAAGGCATCGTGGTTAACTTAAGAAAGTATTTACTTAATACGCCAGATGATTCAACGAATGTAACTTACAGCCAGTTACAACAATGCTAAAAATATAATTCAACAAACAATTAATATTCTGAATTAAAATTATCGTAGGTATTGGATAAACAATGGACATGCGTTTCCATTATCCGGCATCATCGATAAATATCCATCGACATCATCAGAAATTGTAAAAATAAGTCTGATAAAAAAACTTATTCAATGAATTCAAAAGAGAATTCGAAGAAAGCTACTTTGTGATTTTGATACAACAAGTGATGTTGAGAAGATCATAGGTGAAAGAAAATAAGACTGAAAGCTGTCTTAAATCAAGTGAACTTAAACTGTGTTGCACACATTGACTCTTATGACAAGTAGAAATCTAAAATACTGAATGCAGCCTGCATTTTCAATGAATTTTCGAACTTCAAACACTATGATAATAATATTTTGGTGCTGACAAATTTAATTTGGCTAGAATTTCTAGCGAATGATTGATAATTAAATCGTGTTTGGCTTTTACTGTTATCCAAGATGTAAATCTGGCAGCAGTTTTTACCTACATAATTGTGTTAAATATAAAAATGATGAATAGTTTAATACATTTATTATAATTGATAAATATAATGGCTGAATTTTATTGTTACCCGTTTTATAGAAAAGCTACTACTATTTTAGTATAACTTCTGGGCAAACAAACATCTCAAAAAACAAAAATTTGGTTGGTTGTATTATTTAGAGCAATGTTTTACCAAGCGTGCAGCGACGGAAGTGCGGAGGTTTTGAGAATTTCAGGCGGCGGGCTGTAGTGATCTTACCGCCTGATGAGGAGTACCACAAACGTATCAAATCTAAAGAACAAGATCAGGGCAAAAAGGTCCCAACTCTGACAATCCTTGAGATGAAAGGTTCCTCCACTTTCCTATGAGAATTTAGAAAGCAAACATTATTAAACTCTATTATTCTTTTCGTTCAATTTCATTTTTATATATAAATAAGACAAGTAGAACTCAAACAAAAAATTAACCAGGAAATCTGTTTTTATTAAAGTTCATGACGAGCAATCTTTAGAAAATCATTTTAAATTTGAAAACTTAACTCTAAATTTTCTTTTACCTATGAAGAACTTTAATTGGGATTGTATAATTTAATGTTTGTTATTACTTATTGTGCAGCGTCTTTCCGCTTGCCGGACGTAGGAGAACTATTCTCTGAAGTTGAATTTCCTGAACTACCAAGAGAGCAGGCACAGGAGCTTGTTACGAAATATAACAAAGAAGGTGTAGCAGCCGGTTATGGTCGGAATTCGTCAGGACGTGGAGGCCCCAGAGGTGGCCCAAGAGGACGTGGACATATGAGTAAGAATTATTCGTTTTAATTGAATTGAAGTCCTATCCTATGTATAGAATCTGTATTAAATTAACGTATGTTTTTGTTGCAGGAGGACGTGGAGGTCCACGTGGTGGACATGGTGGAAGACCATGGAGAGGTGGTCCACCCCACAGAGGAGGCCCTATGGGTGGATACGGAATGAGAAGAGGTGGGCCACCAGGACCCCCACCAATGAGAATCCCTCGCGGTCCACCAGTCAATATGGGTGGTCCTCCAAGAGGTGGCGGTAGAGGAATGCCCCCTTCGAGAGGTGGAATGAGAGGAAGTGGAGGTCCACCAATTCCACAAAGAGGAGGATTTCAGAATAGAGGAGGTGGATCCTGGGCTAGGGGAGGTGGTAACATGAATTCTTCACGTGGTCCTCCACCACCTCGAGGTGGACGAGGAGGAGGCCGTGGTGGTGGACAAATGCAGAGCGGTGGTCAAGGAAGGTGGGGTTCTGGACCAAACCATGGCGCACAGCGCCCGAACCATGGTGGCCGCGTTCCTCAGGTAAGATGGATGCAATTGTTCATTTTGTGTTCGAGAAAATTCAGATGTATTTGTTTTACATTACGTGGTACGTCATTTGTTTTTATAGGGTGGAAACTTTCAGTCTTGGGGACAGGGTAATTGGGGAGGTGGCAGAGGCGGTGGTGTCGGCAATCCAGGTTTTGGTGGTGGGTTCGGAGCAGCAGACCCTTGGGTACATCAGCAAGTACCTGATCAAGGATTTGGTCAGTCCTGGGATAGTGTAGGAGGCAATAGTGGTAATCGAGGGGGAACGTGGCAAGGCTATGGAGGTCAAACAATTGGGAACGCAGGACGACGTTAATTTCAGTGGAATCCTTTTTAGCTTTATAGGCCATTATGTGTAAATATAGTTAGTAATTGATTCAGGATGCATACGTACATAAAATATAAAATTTTAGGCAACGGTAAGAATTTCAATATTCCGTAGCTGCAGTTAAAAAGGATTCAATCTATGGTTAGTTGGGGTTGGGGTGTGTGGATCGTAGTTGTAAAACTCATCTGCATTATAAGCTGTGCTTGTTGTACTTCTCATTTTGATATTACTAACCTTCTATACTATTTTGAATGGGGGATGAAGAATTAGTCGGAAATTCTTTTGAGAACGAATGAATCCATTTTGAAATCTGTTACCATCATCCTATGCGTAAATATATTTGTTATTAGTGAATAGTATTTTGTGATAGGGGTATTTTTATTTTACTGCAATTGATTTGACGCAGCAAGACTAGTAATTTAATTGATTATATGTCACCAGATTTTGTGTTTGTGTATAGTATGTTGATTCGCGTTCCGTTAATTTATATAGGTTAAATGTAAGCATAATTATAAATACTAAATCTAAAGTATTCAATTTTTCTTCCAATTCTAGCGTTTACTGTTAAGTTTTTAGACTAAAGTTGATATATCTCTGCGTATAAATCTATAGGATTGCTGTGTTTCTGTGTTAGTTACTAGATATGAGATAATTCATACGATAGATAAACAATTCTAAGATACTGTTTTGAAAAGATTGTCTATTTATTCTGTACATAAAATAAAGCAAATTATTGAGTAAGTAGCATAATATTGAATTTTTGTCAGGGGTATGTCTTTTTCTAAAGAATCGGAAAATTTTCTTCACTAAACGTTTTCTTTAAACAATTTAAATTCAAAGATAGGATTTCTTAGGTTTATATCTTTGTCACAGTTTTCATTGGAAAATGATTAAAATTTAATTACACAAGCTATTGAAATCTCGAACTTGTAATTTCATTCAGCTAATTAGAAGATGTCCATTTTTAGCATAAAATGTATATGAAAGTTGTAAAGTATATAATTACTGTAAGATAAGATAGTCTCTTAACAGCAATATACCACACATATTTTTATCTCGTAACAAATAACTGGGTTAAATTCACCAATAAAGTAAATAGAAAAATATGGTATCAAACAAAAAACTTCATGATACAGCTATTCAGTTACTGGCAGCGTGTGTGTGGCTAATTTTTAGTTAGGTATTCGGAAATTACTAAATATTTCAAAATAAAATATATTCTCCATTCATGTGTAATTTATACAAGATAATCTGAAAGAATAAAAGTGAATCCTTTGATTTTCAGTATTCAAGCGTTCAAAAATGTTCAATTTTCATTTTGTTTCTGTAATTTTTACTTCATGCATGAAAAGGGCATGGTACTTCGAAAATAGAGAGTACAGAAGGAGATTGCAAAAAAGGCCAATTTCTAGAAAAGAACAGACAATGCATGTCTCAACATATGTTGTCGTACGTTTATTGTTCGGTTATGGATATTTTATACAATTTCGATAACTAATACAACGATACTTATACAAAACAAGTCAAAAAATTATTAGACATTATCCCTTACTCCAGTGGTTATGTTAATTTGAGTTGTGGTAACAGTGGCGCAAGAGTTGCCGTAAGGATTAGACGAGTTTAAGATACTGATACCCGGAGTGTTCGGATTTCCGTCACAATTTTCGTGTAAATCCGACCACATGAGTTGAGGATGAGCTCTTCCACAATGCTTTTTCAATGCTGCCTTTTGAACTGTTTGGAAAGGACACAAAGAACACTTGAAGGGTCTTACATCACTATGAGTAAACATGACATGCGTGTCAAGTGAACTCTTCTGATTGAAAGTATTTCCACATATATTGCACACATGTGGTTTCTCTCCGGTATGAATTCGTCGATGTCGTAGCATTTGACTTGGTTTCGTAAATATTCTCCCACAATCTGGACATTGTTTACTAGTACCATTTTGCTTCTCATCCGTACTAGTTTTTGATTCCCCCAAGTTAGCCTTTAAATGGTGGTTAGTTGGAATGTTGGAATTTAAATTAGAATGCTCTGAAGCAACTGTCAAAAAGGGATCACTATCATTGATAGGACTACTGAAACAACTCAAATCTGATGCACTGATTGAATGTGAACCAACGTTTCCCATGAGTAAACTCTTGTCTATGGAGTACGCATTGACCATCGTTGGCATTTGTGATGATGTACAAGAACTAAGATCACTGCTTGATCCGTATTCACAGTACTCGGAAGAGCTTGAAATTGGTAACACTGAACTAATTGACGCCACCTTTTCTGAAATTGTACTTAGATGATTATTTTGCAAGCTTTCTGTGGTTGCTGTTGAGGGTGTGCTATGAGCTGATGGAGTGACAAAAATATAGTTCTGCAAAATGTCCTCGGATTGAAGCGAATTTATGTCTAAATTTGAGATTTGAATGTTTTGAAGACTGTCCATTGGAAGTTGTAAACTTCCTAGCATTTGGAGGTAGTCCGCATTGGAAATGTTTGAAGATAACGAGCCCATTTGCATAGTTAATTGATCGGCAGTAATTACTGAGTTTTCATCTTGAGAGGCAGATGAAACCAGAACATCCCTTGAACTATATGCTGTCAATAGTGGACAATCAGCATCCCGATTAAATGTTTGAGCCTCAGGCAAAGTGTAGTCTTCCTGATATTGCTGATCTTTAGGATTACTCTTGATTCTTTTTTGTTTTTTGGAATTTATATGCGCCTTCAAGTGAGCTTGTAGATGTCCTGTGGTTCGAAACGTTCGATCGCATTGGTTGTGTGGGCATTGGTAGGGCTTGGCTCCTGTGTGCAACCGCATGTGTACCTTTAAAGAACTTACGGTGGAAAACATGTTGAAGCAAATCTCGCAAGATATAGTTTTTCTTCCTTCGTGAGTTCTCAGGTGGGCGTCACGAGTCGATTTTACGCGAAATGACCTGCTGCAAACGTGGCACCTATAAAATTTAATTGTTACGTTGTCATTTTATTTTAGTATTTGTTAATTGTACAATGAGAAAAGACTTTTATTTGGCATCAAGTACATACCTGAAAGGTTTCTCACCAGTATGTATTCGTACATGACGAATCAAATCGGACTGCTTCTGGAATATTTTTTCACATAAATGGCACTGATTTATTTTTTTCGCCTTCTTGACTATTCCTTTAGAAATAGCTTTGGCAAGTTTCATCTGATTTTGCGAAAGAGAGTGATGTTTTCCAGAACTGTTACTGATGTGTTCCACCTTAACCTGTGGTACTTTCATAGCTGATTCAGATCTAACAGAGCTTCTTCCTACTAAGTCTTGCAATGAAATTGATTCTGTTTTAAGGATGATTGGTGAATGATCTTTGCTTGGAGGCTGGCTGGGAGGTTGGATTGCCTTGCATGGTGTAATGGTTGTATTTTTGTGGTTTGTCACAAGAATAGCATCGTTGGCTTTGCTAAACTTTCCAGGATCATCCGCAGTGGGCGCAGGGACAACTGACCGCAGTTTCGTAACAGCCACTTTGTTAATAGTTCCAGAGCTTGTGGGTTTCTTTTGGCTGCTATTAATCTACAGTTCAAAAATCAAAAAATTAAGTTTTCAAATTTCAACTCATTTCCGCTTCATCAAAAATACAATGAAGTTCACGTAAAATATGCAGCTATACCTCAATAATCGTTGTAGGTGGAGTCACTTGTATAGGAATTTCTTTGGCAGGTGAAGCGAAAGCATCACTATTCAAATGAATATTATACATTGCATGTGGTGACTCATCCACACTGTGGCCCCGCATTGCATTGATACTCGACGTTGAGGCTATGTTTTGAAACGGAATGTGTTCGCAAACTGTATTATTTACTGATTTCGATTCAAACATTTGCATAGCTTTTGGTCTGTCCTTTTGACTTGGATTAACTGAAGTCAGGAAATCAAGATTATGTGGTCGTGCGGAATTCACATTAATTGCGTTGCCAAATGAGCCCCCGTTGGAGTTTATGAGCCCACCTAAAAATACAAAAGAAAATGTTAGTCATATCATAAGTATTCAAGCTTAATTTTGAAGGAATCAATACAAACACATTGACTTGATTATTTTGTTATAGTACCATTATTTGACGAATGTTGTACAATGGGAATCGGCACCTTGCTGACAGTAACAGGTTCCACATGGGCCTGTGAAGTGTTTGTGGTGCTAACTTTAATCGTGATAGGTGTACTTGAATTGCTGGAACTCGGCTTTTGGTTCGCATTTATAATAATCGGACTGGGACTAAATTTATTGACGTTTCTCTTTCTTAAATCAGTTTTCTCACTGAGAGCAACGAAATCCCCTCTACTACAGTGAATTCTTATGTGCTTACGACAAGAAACATTCGTTTTAAAAGTCTTTTTACAAAATGGACACACGTATGGGCGATTGGTTGAATGTGTTGCGGTATGTCTTTTTAAACTTCCACCTGTAGTAAACGAGAGTGTACAAATTTCACATTTATATGGCCTTACTCCTTGATGAGTTTTTATGTGATTTTTCAGGACTCCGCTGGAAACAAAACGTCTACTACACTGGTAGCACTGAAATGGTTTTTCGCCTGTGTGCATCAAAATGTGTTGTTTGAGATGCGAAGATTTCTTAAATGCAGAAGGGCAAGTTGAACAACGATGTGGTCGGGACTTGGCGTCTCCGGGATATTTTTCAGTACATGACAAGGCCAATTTTGTCGGAACGGGAACTAGACCATCAGGGGTAATTTTCAAGGCATCGGGAAATTCAATTTTCTTCTTGGTCTCACCTATTCTAAGTAATTTCCGCTTTCCAGTTAAGCAGTGCATATTTCGAGTGTGAACTTTCATGTGCGATCGTCTCTGGGAACTTGTTTTGAAATGTTTTTCACAACCTTCATGTGTACACTTAAAAGACTTCATGGTAATGTGAAGTCGTTCATGGGTTTTGAGGGAAGCCACAATGGCGAACGTTTTTGAACAAAGTCTACACTTCCACTTTTTCTCCGAAGAATGCGTTAACACGTGGGTGTTCAATGTAGACTTTACAGCGAACGCCTTCATACAAAAGTCACACTTGAATGGTCTTTCTAACGTGTGCGTCCTTATATGTCGAATCAAATCACTGGGTTTTCTGAATGATTTTGGACAGTACGTGCATAAATGCCACCTTTCTTGTCCAACCTTTTTAACTTTCACTATAGCCACTTCCGAATTTTTTTCTTCACCCTGGACCAACTTGACAAGTGAAATGCTATTTTCTTTAGTATTATTTACGAAGCTCACACTGGTCGACTTTGAAGTTGTGGCATCAACACTTGTTCCAGACGAAATTGAAGGCTTTAGTTCTGTCGACAGTGGTATTTTACTTTCTGAAGGATATACGGTGGGGCCGGGATCATTATTACGAAAAGATGAGCTGTTCACACTGTCAGTTTTTCTAGAAATTGTTTTGTTGCTCGAACATTGTGCTTCAATAGGCAGAGTCGGAAGGTTCTGATCCTGCTGTTAAATTAAAAACATTTATTTTGAAATTTGCATACTTCTAGAGCTGAATTGATTGATAAATGTGAGTTTCTCCGCTTACCTGTTGTGTAACCGTATGCATTCTGGCTATGTGATTGTTGAGAGTTGCCAATTTTCGGAAAATGCAAGAACATTCCTCACATATGTATGACTTTTCGTTTGCATCAGGGGGTACGTGAACTTTCTTCATATGAGCTCTTAAATTTCCTCGTTGTGAAAAAGTACAATTGCACATATTGCAAATAAACGGACGTGCTTTTTCATGCATGGACATTATATGAGATTCTAGCGTTCCCTTCTGATTAAAAGACTTATCACATAATGAGCACTGTAAAGATTAATTAAGACAAGTTAATCACACTACAATTTACAAAAAAAAACACAATGACTGTAAAAATATTATGTATAGTATATTGTATAGAAGACTATAATGTTTACCTTAAATGGTTTTTCCCCAGTGTGGATCATCATGTGTCGCAAAAGTTGTGAAGGCTTTCCAAAATGTTTCCCACATACACTACATAGACGCTTTTTCTTCTTGTCTGCTTTTAAAAACTGCGAATTAGGACTAAGTTGAGCTGCCGTCCTGTAAGTGAAGTTCTTTTTGTACTTTGACCTTCTATGTTTGGTACTCAATGATCTAATTTGCTTCCTTGCAGCTGCATGTTCATTTGAATGTGCTTTTAAAGATGTGGCGTCCTTGAATGTTTTCTTGCATACTTTACAGATGTACTCCTTTGCTATCGTTTTGTCATGGACCTCTACAAATGCATAATATTGAATTAATGAAAAGACGACGACAATGAATTATGATATGATGTACTATATATATCGACCTAGAATAATATAATTACCTATAATATGTGACTTAAGCATGCCCATTGTAGAAAATTCATCTCCACACTCTTGACACACACATAACTCATCCTTTTCATGAACACGAAGATGATTTTTGAAACTAGCAAATCTTAAAAATTTGACTTCACAAACACGACATTGCAAGCACCCCGACGATTCAGCTTCGTGCATCATTTCATGTAACTTCAAATTTTCTTCAAAATTAAACGATTCTCTACAAACTTGACAGACATGTGGCTTCTCATTTAAGTGTTCTTGTCTATGGCGCCTGAAGGGAAGCCAGTTGGTGAATAATTTGGAACATATCGGACATCTATGTGGTCCCTTTTTAATTGGAAGTGCAATGGGATTGGTAGCTGCTGAAGGAATTTGAGTGCTTTGGCATGACTGATTAGTTCCTTCGGAACTAAAATTTGTTCCGGATTTTCTGTCAACAGTATTCAAGGTTTGTAACGCTGGAGGAGCTTCTAGATTGACAGTAGAAGCTTCTGGCGTTGATGTTGTAATAGTTAGTAAAACAGAGGGTTCGTCAATAGGACGTCCGTCAATATCATTTTGTTTTACAACCAATTGCGCAAGCTCCTGGTCCAAACATGTCATCAAATTTCCCGTGTAGTAATCACTGCCAGAACTAGTTTGGGGTAAACTAAGTAATCGTGAGGTCTAGAATAAGTAAATTTAAACATTTTCATTTAGTGAAATCGCCGAAATCAACAATCAGAGTAAGATGCAACTGTTTTTAAATAATAACATGATATACATCTGTAATAGAATCGCATTCCAAAGTCACACGTGAATGGGGATCAGTCCCATCCGATTCCCCCTCTGGTTGCTCAATCACAAAAGTAGCAAATCCTCCATCGAATAAATTAGAATTTAGGATAACTTGTCCATTACTGTCTGTGTCGAAGGGATACATGGAGTCTATTACGACAGCATCTTCCAAAGAAAAGGAAAGTCCCCTGCTTTTCATATCTCTCAGGGATAACGATGAAGAACCATTGCTTGTCTGCACAGAGTCGGTAGAAAACTGAAGACATGGTACTAACGACCTTTCTTCCATCATACGATTGATTTGAGATGACGACATTGTGAATGTCCAGCGATGAACGAAGAAGTGCTCGTTGTAAGCACTTGTTACTGGTGACAAGGTTCCACTGAAATCAGTAAAACAGGTTTTAATTAGTGAACACCAAATTAACTTACAGATTATTGGAAACATTAAAATTAAATTATCTTTCTATGTCAGACTGACAAATAGTTTTGAAAGACTTACTTGTAAAATTGACACCTGCGGAAGATGGTCCACACAAAATTTATGACTAAAACACAAACACGTGCTCCGACTCAAGAGTCGTCAAAAGTTGAATTTAATGTGTATTCAATTTGTGTACTGAAATTAATGCACTTGCTTATCACTACATCATATGTTAATGCACTTTTGTCATTTTGTGCTGTTTTGATTTGAAATGTAAACAAGAAGCAGATGCTTTGAATTTGCCACCGACCGACAAACATGTGAGGCTTATGTGTACACTTGTTTATGCAGGAATTTAGTCTTTGTTGCGGGAATAATGGGAATGCTGATTGCTGATAATGGTGAAGGTAAAAAATTGGAGCCAATCTCATCAAGTTGACTTTGTGTTTACATTTTACATTTCACATTTTGAAAGGATTATAAAAACGACGATTGACAAGAGCTGATTAGTTAATCAAGATTAAAAGCGTCAAGTAGATAATCAAGACTGAACAGTTGTGTGTAACTTCCGTTTGTGGTTTGTAATATTTGGATTTGTGAAAATGGCAAGAGGAAAATCTAGTGGAGGCACAGGAGAAAGTGGGAAGAAAAAAGGTCGGGGTCGACCTTCGAAAAAGGATTCAGAACATCAAGAGGAGGTGGACGATGTGATTGACGCTGAAGCTGATTCAGATAATGAGACGACCGCTGCAGGTAATGGAGATGTTGACACGGGGGACTTGCCAGCCATCCCTTCATCGGTACAAGCTGTCAAGAAAGTAATTATTGCTCCGAAAGGTAAGCTGAGTCGGGAACAAAGAAGCTCCATTATTCAAAGCATGCATTGACTTTTACGTACGTTGAACACTTATCTTTGATACTTTGGCTTATCTCTTTAAGATATCCGATCTATGGGATGGAAGCACGTAGAAGAAATTCAAATGAAGCATCCTCGAACAAACAGTAAATCTCTATTTTTACTGTGCGCTGGTAGTACAGAGGATCCATCCTCTTTACATTTGTTCGAAGTCTTAACGATGGAGCAAGAAACAAGGTCGGAAGACATGACATTCTATTATAATGTGTTTCAATTCAATATTGGCAAAGTTAATTTATAATATTCCATGTTTGATCTTGTAGAAGCTGGTTTGTTAATAACAATGTGTTATCAGATGGTAATTTATACGTTTGCACTGCTGTAGACCCCTTATTTATTGTTCTGCCAGTGTTGGCAAAGGTAATTTAACCATAACATAACTGAATTTTGAAACCATAAGTGTAAGAATTGTAAATTACAATAGAATCACCAACTCCTTCTTGTGTTGCCGTTTTCTAGTCCTCCAAAGCAAAGCCCATACAGGACCATCTCGGTGAAAGTACTTTACCACGGAATATTGCAGATGTCTTCGTAAAACGCATATCTCATAAGCAGCTTGAAAATATATCTATAAAGAAAGGTATTCACAGCACAGCATTCTTGTATTTTTTTGTTGTTCTGTTTGCTTGTTTGTTTGCTTGTTTGTTTGTTTGTCGACCAAATTTAATCAGAGTCATTTGTTTTTTAAGGATGTGATGACATAATTGCGTTCGCCTATTCTGAAGAGAAGACCCTCACATGGCTCTCTACCAAGGCTGAAAACGTCGCAAAATATCTTGAAGGAAAAGGAATATCTCATACAGAATCATCCGTGTCATCTAATTTCGTGAAAAGTTCATCAGAGGCTACTAGGTAATAATTTAGATTTAAGTCGTTTTTTTCTTTGTCATATTGTCAAAGTACATTACTTGTGACTAACAACTTTCTTTTACAGAAAAGAGGACTGTCTTCGTTATGCATGTGAAATTGTGGGTGAATACATTGATGAAGAGTTAAAGAAAAAACTCATGGAAAAGTTTGGTCTGTCAATATTGCCTGAAAAGACTGGAGTCAAGCGAAAGAATGAAGATGGTGAGGAAGCAGAGAATGAGAATGGAAATAAAAAGTCCAAAACCTCAAACGGGGATAATGTTCCATTGGAAGATTATGGTTCCAAAACTAATGGCACTCCGGCAAAGGTAGGCCCCATTTAATTAGAATATCTATGTGCTATAGCTACATCGCATTGAATTTCAATACACTGGTATTTTTATGCGTCTCTTCCTTGCAGGCAACAAAAGTAACAGCTAAAGAGAAAGTATTTCAGAAAGCAGCTCAAGGATCCCATTCTTTGTTGAAGTTCTTCGCATCTAAATCCAAGTAGAAATGAATTTGCAAGGCATAATTTCTTCAGACGTTTTGTTCGATTTATTTAAGTTTTTGCAATATGTACAAAGTACAACTATTCATTTTCATAACTATTGACTTTTTCACGTAGCGCAGTGTTTTTTATAAATACGTTCAGATTTTTTGTTACTTTTAACGTACATGGTTAATGATTATTAAATAAGATTTCAATCAAGGTTTCTTGTTGGCTGACAATTTTCGAGAAATTCATTGTGCTTTAGAATTAAGAACCATTACATATCAAAAGACTACATTCATTCATACTAAAACGATGCGTCTATCTGTTGGTCAATTAATTTCTGCGTGGCTATCAGTTTATCCGTTAAGCGATCTCGTTTCCTTTTGAGGTATTTTAGACGTGCTTCTTTTGCTTTGTAGCCAGCGACAAAGCCAAGTGTAAATGTGACAAGCAGGAGGACGCCCAAGGCGGTAGCTTCTCGAGACATATTTGATATTTGGCACTTCGTTTATAAAATAGAAAAGGTAAACTGTGCTAGACTCAAAGTAGTAGCAGTTTCAAGCTTCTTATTCCTGCGGCATCTTCATCTAGTCAATACAGAACCAGAAATGGTAACCAGCCGGTTGAGTAAAAGGGAAAGCAGCAACAGGGAAAGACTTTCACCTCTTCATACCTACAAGCATCATCAAAATGAAACAATCAGCAATCATTACTCAGATCAAAACTGTGCATGACATGACGTAAATACTGTATCTGTATCACTGGCTGATTCAATGGTCTCAAAAATGTACTTGCAAATTGCAGTTTTCCATCAAATCGATTTTTATCTCCATTTTGTTAATATTTGCGTATGTTTCAGTTGGCTGAGATCATTTAATTGTTGGAAAATAGTATCAAACGTTACTTACGTTTTTTACCAAGAAAATTACGACGATTTAGCCAAACGTTCTATCGTTGTCTTTATTTGTTCATGATGATTTTATCACCTTTGTTGCATCAGTCTTTTTCATTGACTCCAGTCCTTAGTCCTGACCTAATCAGTAATTGTCAAGCTTCCGGTGCGGGGTCCGGTGAATTTTCTTCATGCACATGTTTGCTCACACTAACTCGTTTATCGATGCGTCATGTGTTTTTGATTTTTTGATTATGCAATGCATGCTCCAGACCAGAAATGCAATGCAATGTCAGATGTAGCAAGGTATGAGAAATGTTAATTTCTGCAATGACATGGGGAGAAATGAGAATTCGGGAATGGCAAGCTCATTTCATGAGTTCTAATTCTAATGCATAAAATGCATGTTACATTTTAAATTAATTGAAGCTTTTACAAATCATTATGAATTTCACATGTTAAAATCATACCTCTAATTTAAATTACAGTCAAGCAAGTTTGAAGACGACAAAATCCAAAATCTTTTATTACTAATTACCTCTTTACCGAGTATAGCATGAAGTATCAGCAGCCCCCTCAAAGCACGTCAAAGCATACAAGGGGATATCGAGATGATGTTGGATTTCTATGAGAAAGATGAACGCAATGTTGCAAGACCCCGAATGCACGCTTACGTAAAAGGAGCAAAAGCAGACGTATTGAAATGACATGATGTTCGCTTTATGTATGCGACGAAGTGTATAAGTTTGTCGGATCTCTCTTGTGGCTCTCTCTTTTGACTGCTGACCACGGCGGTGCAGGTGCTCTCTCAGTCTGTGTTAGTGTCTTTATCGTTTCAATTTTTCAGTTTTACATTTTGAAATCAAACTTTCAAAGAATGGCTCCCGCAGGGGTAAGTACTTCAGCGCTTTTTAACTAATTTATAATATTTTCCTAGTTTAATAGTGGTTTCTTTTGTATTGATTTCTTTGCAGACACTGTACACATATTGTGAGAACTTTCGAGCTCTCAAGGTTCTCATTGCTGCCAGTTACTCTGGGGCAAATGTTGAGGTGGATCCAAAGTTTGTGTTTGGCGAGACCAACAGGTCAGATGCTTTCTTGAAGAAGTTCCCCTTGGGAAAGGTAATTGTAATTAAAAATTATTACACCATTTTGTCTCTGACTCACCCAAGTCTTTCAGATTTTTTTTTCTCGCCGGTACCTAATTGTCAGTGAGTTTTATAATGGTTTAATGAGTGGAAGTGTCAAATTGTGTCGTGGTGTTATGAATTGAACATAAATAGGACGCATTCGATGGCTAATGCAAGCAGAATTTTGAAAATGAAAGTGGAACGATTTTTAACTTTGTTGGGTATTTTTTACTAAGGTACCGGCTTTTGAAAGTAAGGATGGAAAGGCGTTGCTGTCTGAAAGCGATGCTATCGCGTACTACGTTGCAAACGAGACCCTTCGAGGTGGCAACGATGAACTAGCCAGGACCCAAGTACTCCAGTGGATTTTGTTTGCGCAGTCTGAATTACTTCCTGCCATTTGCGGTTGGCTTTTCCCCTCTCTCTCCATCATGCCTTTTAACAAGGATGTAAGTTACCCTTACCCTTTAAACTCTGAACTGTTTTTAAAAGATATTGTTTGAAAATTGTAACGACAAGGAGGTCATAATGATCAAATTTTTAACCGTTTTATTCATTACTTCTTAATAGCAAGTTGCGAAGGCGAGGTCAGAAACAGAAAGGTGCCTTAAAGCGCTGGATGACTATCTATTGCCTAGAACGTTTCTTGTTGGAGAAGGAGTTACTCTTGCTGACATCACTGTTTTCGCTGTTTTAACCGACCTGTACAAGAATTTGCTTGATGCCGACAGCAAAAAGAAGTTCATCAATTTGAACCGTCATTTCGACACGATTCTTAACCAATCTAAGGTCCAGGAAGCCATCAATAAGTATAAATACAACTTTACTTATTGCACAACTCCCATCAAATTCGATGCTGCTAAACTCAAGGAAATCACTGGAGGTAAATTGCTTAAGAACATTTCTTACAATCAAAGAGAAATTTTTATACTACATCTAGATGTTCAGTTATATAATACTCGTGACCGTTGTGGCGTTTTCGCAGGTCAAGCTCCAGGTGGCAAGGACAAGAAGGCTGATGAGAAGAAAGAAAAGAAGAAGGAGGAGAAGAAACCCCAACCTAAGAAGGAGAAGGAAGTTGAACCCGTTGAAGAACTTGATGCAGCTGAAGCTGCTCTTGCCGCGGAACCAAAGACCAAGGATCCACTTGATGCTCTGCCAAAGGGGTAAGTCATTTTATAGCATTCGAATAATTCATAATATAGATTATAAGTTTAAATCGAATGCAGTGAAAGCTTTATCGAAAATACTAATTACTTATGACTTTTTGTGAACACAGTACTTTCGTCATGGACGATTTCAAGCGTGAATACTCCAACAAAGATGTAGATCAATCCATCCCCTACTTCTGGGAAAAGTTCGACCCAGAACATTACTCCATTTGGATCGGTGAATACAAATACAACGATGAATTGACTAAAGTATTCATGAGTTGTAATCTCATCGCCGGTATGTGTTCTTGATAACCTTTTGAGTGTACAGTGGATTAATGTCAGAGATATGGTATTGAATTGCGAATTCCTTTTCTGTATTCTTTAGGTATGTATCAGCGCTTGGAAAAGTTGAGGAAGAATGCTTTCGCCTCCATGTGTCTGTTCGGAGAAGACAACAACAGCACAATCTCCGGCATCTGGGTATGGCGTGGTCAAGAACTAGCTTTCTCTTTGAACCCTGACTGGCAGGTGGATTATGAAACCTACAGCTGGACCAAGTTGGACCCCAAGTCCCCCGAGACCAAGAAGCTTGTCAATGATTATCTATCTTGGGAGGGCACTGATAAGCAAGGAAGGAAGTTTAACCAGGGGAAAATCTTTAAGTAAAGGAATATTTACGCATTTTGTCTTCCTTTACAAATAAATTTTTGTTCTTAATGATAAATGAAATAAAAAAGTTTCAGATAGACTTTCTTCGTTTCTTTTACTAGTAATCAATCAGTTATACATATTGTAGTGTCTTAATTACTCACGAAATCTTAAAAGCATAAAACTTTTTACAATTTTATCATATGGATGACTCACGCACGAAAACATACTTCTTAATTATGTAAACACAGTTGACTAAATACGATCAATATCATTATCATTACTAAAATTACTTTGACCTTATTAGGTAAATGGGTATCACAGACAAGGATACTTGGCGCGGCACAATTTTTATTCTTCCATTTGCATTTGACAACAGATTTCCTAGATATAATGGAGTCTTATTCTCATTACAAAAATCATTTTGTCTGTGATTTTACAAGATAAGTCTTTGAAATAAATGACTAATTACAATTAAACTCATCCAGGCAAAAGGTGAAAGGAGGTACGTTACAGGCAGAAGTACTAATACTTCAAAAACAGGATTTTATACTCTTCGCATATTTTTATTGCTTAGTTGGCGTTTACTGTTACTACTATTATTATTATGCTTTCTATTTTGTATCAATTACCACTCATCGCTAACCATCTTGTATAAAATCAAAAGCAGTAACTGACGAAGCCTCCCATTGTAATTGTATTTACAGTAACAGTAGAGTACATTAATTTGGAATGCTGGGTTATCTAACCTATGCAGGGTATCATGTAAAATAGTTATACATGCACATTATTGGCAAATAATAAAAATGAACAATCAAAAATCAGCTACTGTGTGAAACTCGGTGACAATGAAAATATAGATTTAAAATAAATGCTCAAAATGCTGATTAGTTAGTCTTTAAAAATACATAGTACAGTGACTTTTCTCTGTGAAGATTTATACGATGTAAATTATATTCCCCTAGACTCCATTTTGTAAAATGTGATACGCTGCTCCTAAGGCCCAACTTATTTCATGTCCCCGAATTTTCTTCAAAGCAAGTATAGGTGTGGTTTTGGGGAGACCATATCCGTTATGTAAGAGAGCTCCCATGTAAGTAAGATCAAGACAAAGCAAGGGAAGATCTGCGTTTATTGTTCTGCATGCTTGTTTGCCTGCGTCAAAGTAATGTTGCAACGTAAGCTTTCCTCCTTCCACTGGATCTGTTCCAAAAAACAAAACGAATAAATTAATCAGCATCAAACGGTTTTCTTATGCCTCGGGTTTGATAGATCACCCAATTTCATTCATTTTATGCATGTATACTATAAAAAGGTGCAATAAAACAACGTAAGCTAACAACAACAAAGGAATGTCGATTGCCAACTACGTGACGTCATTTCTGAAAAACTATGGCTCACTATTGTCTACTCATTCGTTCAATGTATTTATGTAGTTAGAAAATGAAAAATTCATACCAATGATGCCAGCCTCAGTAGCTCTTTCAAAGAAATATGAGAAAACAACGATTTGACGACCGAGGTCTTTGGACTTGACGACCCCCTTCTCTTCGATCAATTTCACAATAACATTGTAACACTCATCCCAGTCAGCGATAGCTTCTCGTCTATTGAACCCGTTGTATTGGACCTTCTCGAACTTGCCGGTATTCTTGCCCCTGGAAATGCAAAAATAACCAACGGTTATAAAAGCGGATAAAAACCGGGGGAGGGAGGATAATCAAACAAATGTGACTCTTACTTGATTGTGTACGTGACTCCAGCATACTTCCACTCCCTGGACACAACAGGATTGACACACACACTTTCCAAAACTGTGTCTTCCGAATCATTGTTATTAAATGACAACACAGCTTTGCGAACGGACTGAAGACCCAAACCTAAGTAACTGGATATCAACGAAAAATATGACCTCGTGAGAATTTTGCGAGGGACAGACAGAAATGATGCAGTAAAATTCTCAATAGCGTTTATTACCTGTGCGTATATAAGGGCACTTGCCGATGGAACAAACTTATGTTCTGAATATCTTCCTTTGGATACAAGCTCTATGTTTCTGGAGAAGAAGCCACAGTAATTTGTGTTGACCCACCGCCAAGGTCCATTGCGGCGACTGTTTTTGACACTGCACCTCCTATCCTATCTGAAAACGTTGACAGCCCAATCGAAACATTTATATAAGAACAACAAGGTTTATGACATAATTATTATGCACATAATAATTTAGACACTAATTCTTACCTAACAGAAAGTTTACCGTAAACCATGAAAAGATTCCCTCATCTACACCATCCATGATGCCTACAGAATCCAAGGTCGTTAAAAATCCAGAATTGTGAATGACATCGGACACCTGGATTGGATATTTAAGCAATTTCAATAAAAAAATAACCCATACTCCGCCGAGCCATTTTATATTATTATATTACAATAGTGGAGTAGGGGGTAAGAGTAGTTAACTTACGGCGGACAAGATTGCATCAGCCTTTTCCTTTGGGAGCAACCGAAGACCAGCAGTTGCTTTAAGGGAAATTGGAGTAGATGACCAAGCATCTTGGGGAATGAATTGTTTCGCTTGATCTAGCAATGGAATCAAGCTGTCTGCGCCAACTTTTGGATTATCGGCGTATGATGAAAGCCCTGGCTTAACCTCGTGGAAAATTCCATTTTTGAGCTTTAGACTGTTATCTGTTAAAATTAGTAAAACAAAGATATTTTACACCTCAATAAATTGACACACTTCGAAATGCATAAAAATGTATTTTAAAAGGGCTGCTTTCTCTAAAAGCTGTACATACCTTTCAAACTCTGATGGAATTCAAAACCTAACACACGGGTACCAGTTGACCCGGCATCAATAATTACAGCATAAGTCAACTTTTGAAATCCAAATCGTAGATGAACATTTTCATCCCACCAATTTACAGCATGTGAGGATGAACTGGTATTATTTAGAACCAATGTCCACGTTAGAAACCCAACAAGACACACTCCAAGAAAATATAGTCCACGCTTTGATGACGATACCCTCTTCATTTTTGGAGATCCTTTGATAAAACCTTGATCATCTACACCTTTACCACTACTCTTTCTTTCACTTCCATTGACTCCCGAACTTGACCGTTCCCGGTTGCGGATATTATGATCTGAGTCACTCATTCCGTCGTCACCACTTATAATACGTCAGCAGTAGTTCAAATTAGTATATAGGACACACTGACACCACCAAATGTTGATGACCTAGTAAATAGAAAACATACGCTTGTCAACAAACCGTTAAATCTTCAATACAATTTTATTCACACTCACACACTTACTGTCAACAAGTAACACTGGTTAACTGTCATGAACTTTAAAAATTCTTATTCAGCATTTTGATTTTTATTGAGCTTAGCTTACTTTATGAGGTCTTTGTATCATATGGTGAAAAGCCGCGGTTGATGTGTTGTGTATTGTATGTCTCTGTGTACAAATATATTATGAAGCTCACTTTTTTGGTAACGTAGTGTCACCACAAGTCACAAAATCACGATAGACAATGCAATGCAATGCAAAAATGTACACAAAATTGTTCAAGATGCCTACAAACCAAATTTTTCCAGATATGATATCTCTGAATAATTTTAAATGACCTTATCCATAACTTTAAGATACGCAAACCCACGCGCACAATTAATTACTGTTACCCAATCAGCACACTTAACTTGCCTATCGCCCCAGCACTTTAAAAGCATTTAGGATCACTGTCATTGCGTTTAGCCTCTTCACTGGACTATCACTTGAAGCACATTAAATTGCAATTAAAATATAAAAGCAGATAAAACACTTCAAAGTACCAAAATCACATGATTTTTGTGGATATGTATATTCTCTGTCTGCATTACTTGCTGTGCTAATGGACTTAACTATGTTGAATCAAACATTTACTTATGCTAATTATGCATAAGAAATATTTTAACCTTCAACAAACAAGAGAAAAAATTGAAATGATGTTGCAAACTGCAAGTCACAAACATTTTTACTACTTCAGAGAACTTCAGAACACGTGTAGTAGTAAGCAAGTCAAGTAATGTTGAATGTATGGATGTTTTTCATTCAACTGTTTGCTTTGCAGTGATGCTATGAAGTTGTTGTTGCGTAATAGACCAAGTTGCTTTGAAACGTCTTCAAGAAACAGAAACGATCTCGTCATCAAGAAGGAAAGAATGCATGCAACTATGAAGCACACGTATGTTTTGGCATCTTTTCCCATAAAAAATCATTGGGAATTTTTATACCTGTCTGTAAACATGTCATGGTGGAATATGGAATGCATAGATCATAGATCGGCTTGGCTCTACTGAATATTGAAGATCAAAAAGATATTATTATAGCGAAGAAACCTCAAAAGACCAAAAGATGTAAAAATCAAATGATATATCATATTATTGCAAACAAAAGGCACAGATAAATTGAGTTAGTATTTTCTGAACATTATTTTTTACATCTTATTGTTTGCTGCTATTTCATGGATTGATGAAATGATATATGAAGATGAAGACGATACTGTCACTACTACTAGTGCCATGCACAACTAGTAGTACGTTAAAAATCGTTCGCAAGTCACAGCTTCACATAATGTGCAATATGAATTTTTCTGTGAATAACATTTCAATGCCGATGTGATCAGTCGAGTGGAGGAAAGATGAGTAATGCACAAGATATTATTATGGTTTTATAGTGTTTAGTTTAGTTAGTAACAGAACAGGCGAGAAATTCTATAGGCAAATGCTAAACTGACATTGTCACTGCTGCTATTGTCTCACGAAATGCTTTGAAATGAATGAAGGACATTTATAGTTCAAGGATGGTTAATGTATATTCCCATTAGAGTAATGTCTCTTATGCCATGTCCATCAAAATCAATACTAACGTTTCCATCTTAAAAACGATGCATGGTAATATTTTCCGTTCATAGTAGTAGACTGTTGCATTTAAGAAGCGAGAATTAATGTCAAATAGCTATGTTCAATTCGCCAGCTAGCCAGCCTTCTAATACCGTTGCGTTGCCTGCCGTTGATCGTATTATTTAAATTGTCCGAAACTCTACAGAATAACTAGGCCATTAAATGCATGAACGATTCACTTCGTTCACACACATGTTCAGTTTTGTGTAGACTTGGACAAGTTATTTAAAAATGAGTAAAGCAATCGAATGAAAAGACATGTTTTTGATAAGTTTAGTCATTCGACTCATTCGAGTCAGTCTCAGTCTGACAAATGACATATCATATCAGGCAATGGCAGTGATGCAATAACTTTTTTTAAAGTTTTGATTGCAAAATTCAAATATTTAAAAATTAACATCAATTACGGTTATTCTAGCAGACAACTTATGACTGGCAAAATCGCTTTAGCCACAAGTGAAATGAATTTCATATATTTTCAAGTTGAAATATATGCATGATATATGGAATGAAAAATTCTATTTTTAAATTGTGATGCAAAAAAGACCTTGCCCAACTTGTTTAGCAGAGACGTAGTGGCATTAATTGCTGTCTAGTTTGCTGAATTCGGAACGATGATTACGCTACGATTGCGATTGTGATCTCTGATCTCCGAATTTCGGTTTGTTCGACACACGCTTCGGTCAGTGACGATCAGTGTTTTATCACGTCACAAAAAGTACAAGACATTAAATCTTTAAAAAGCTATGCAACGTAGATGCCGATGCTTCTTTTTCTCGTGTGTTTACTGTTCTTTACGTCTGGCCTCGTCAGTGACAGTTGTCACACATTTCGAACATGTAAATTTCTTTCAAAAGATGTGATGCTTGCAAGTATGCTATAAGCAATATTGGTTTTGGGAACCTATTTTGCTCTTACATTCTAAGACATCATCACATCACGCCTCGATCACGATACACAATAGTTTTTTACTTGTATGTTGTTTTTACTATTTTTGGCAGTGATCTACTATTAATAGTATCAATTAATCTTTAATGATAAATTACTTCCGCTTACATGATCCCCCTTTTTTCCGTCCCATTCATAGATTGCAGAGAATTTAGTGTGCTAATCAAGAAAAAACGACGTCACAAGACAAGAAATGAAACATCGTATCATGTCATGTCTCATGTCCTAAACAAAATGTCTCAAGTCACCCCAAATTTGGGTTGACTGATGATTCTGATGATTTAATAATTTTCTTGATAATTAACGACGTACGATTTGATACTGCTTTGATTTGATGAAGCTTGGAGAAAAAGAAGTGTAATTCGAAAGAAAAATTAATTGTTTGATTTTGTTCACGTCAATGAAAGCTTGAAAGCGACGATTTTTTAAAAACCACGCACGGTCAGTTTGAAAATAAAATATGTTGTGGAAAAAAATGTACTTTCTTCTCATTGAAATCTCATACTCAATACTTAATTAAATTGAAATTGGACTATAATTGTTTATTTTAAAAGCATTTTCGTAAAACAAATACCTGAAAATCCTTAATTGACGAATTAGTCGTATTCCACAGGCAATAAATCCGCATTTGTGTTCAAGAAGTCAGATTGTTTTCACCAAATTATATGATTCAACAAGAAAAGGTTTCACTGTCGTGCCCAGTTGTTGAGTGACTGAATATATTTTGACTGCTTATTTGACCACATGCATTCATTTATGAATTAAAATAGCAAAGCTTAGCTTGAATACATATCTTAAATTCTCAAAAATGTCACATGTCCAAAGTGAGTTTTAAGTACAACGAACTAGAGATTTCGGCATAAATCATATCAGTTTCCTTATCAAATTGTAATGTAAACAGTTATATTTTTACTGCGATATAAATTACGTATGACGGGGTCTCGGTCTGTACTTTTACGGTGAATGCATGCACTATTGTTAGAATTGTTTGATTGTTTTCATTGCTTATTGCTTAATCAACGTACTGTTATCTTTTCCAGTTTGTGCATGAAGTAGCTATTCACATGCACGTGACGCATATAGAAATATAATTTTAAGTAATCTCCGCTATAAATATAAATTGCAGAAAATTACTTCAATGAATATTGTTTTATCACATGCACAAGACAATTTTTAAAAAGGCCTGTTTAATTGGGAATTATTTATCCTTTTTTTTCGTAGATTTTACTTTTTGTCTCCGGCAAATATTTGTACAAATTAAATTCATCATGGAAAACTATATTGGCAAGCTTATGAATGAATGAGCTTGCGAGAAAGTCAAAAGTTGTAGTGTAGTATGTTTTTGTACCAACAATTAACTTTTTTGTGAAGCAGTTAAAACTAAATCCGTAATCCATCATTGATTAAATTTTTTAGTTATGAATTCTAAGTGTAAGATAATTTTTAGGGCGTTGTACATTTAATCTTTTCCTTTCCAACATGTATTAATAGAGCTTAGGTAGCTTAAACAGAAAATCATTAAATGAAGTGCTTTTTCATGCACTGAATGAATGTTTTCTTTGTATATTTGTTCACATATTTTTTGTCAAGTCAAAGTCTGCACTCTGCACCATCCTTCCGTTTTCACCTGTACCTGCAAGTTTGCATACTGACTTTCCTTTTTTGTTTTGGATGTTGTAAATTGAACGCGACCAATTTCCAGGAGTCTATCTCACTACTTTCTCATGAATCATGTATTACTTGTATTACCAATTTTAAACTGATATAAAAAAATCCCTGTTTGAACATCATTATTTACGTAAATTTTAAATTGCATTTATGGTGTTTGACAGATTTTTCTGAATTGCAAATGATTGCAGAAAATTTAAAATACAGTGCTACATGATACATGATGCAACTATGCAATGATTCAACATGCAAGTCACTTATGCTTTGATTCTTACTTATTACTTATGTAATGTTCTAGCAAAGTATTAATGTTTCATGATAAATGGTTTCAACAAATAAATGCATACGAAAGAAAATAACATAATTAAATCTAAAAATTGAACTAAGTATCTTTTTTGCTACCTCCAAACTAGATTATTTCTTAAAATTGTATGCAAAATGTATTTGGTGACAATTTCGTTTCATTTTCAACGCAGCGCACATAAATTACTATTTCAGAAGTACATGTTGCATGCAAGCCGTAAAACCGAAAAGCTACGAAAGCATAAGAAACTTGCTCGTGATCCCACATTCAACATTTTTATTCAACCGAATCTACGTACAGACTTGACTGTGAACTGGGTTTTCTTTGCTACTGCTTTTTAACTTGTAACACGAACAGTTTAATATCTTAATACACCAAACCAAAATGTTGATTTTTTTTCGTTCCATGGAGTAAATACCTAATGCCACAAAACCAACAAAAAAGCAAAAAAAGAAACCAGCCACGATTTGATTCATAAATGATTCATAATTTCAAACAGCATTATATCATGAGAATTTTAATTTTGTTCGAGACATCCATCAAAACACCAACATGAAAGATCTTTACATTTTCATGCACCATCGTCATCATCACATCATCTTCCAAATTATTTATTCCTGATTGCTATTTATCCATCCTGCAAAATATTCCAGCAACCACTTAATTTACAAGCGAAATTTTATGCATGTATTCTGAGGTAAAATTTATGAGAGAATTTGCGTCTGGCTTAGCTGGAGAAGTAAAATTAAACGTGATATGGTTGTGTTATGTACGAAATATAAGTAAATTTTACACAGTACATTCCTATTACATTTGAGGACAAGTAGTAAGTATGCATGTGAAAGTATTCTCTTTTTTATCATCTTATATAGCTCTCTGTGAACTGCTGAACACACAACACAATGGGAAAAGACAAAACCGTGTGTGGTGGATGATGGTGATGGTAGTGGTACTAAAAATTGTGGTATATTTTACACTTGCACACACACTCCACCCTCATCTCTATACTTTCAATTCAAGTTTTTCAAGTCAATAATATCAGCAGAGAGCAGAGAGAAGAAGAGAAGCTATTTTTTAGTAGAAAGAGTGAGAAAAGTAAAGTACTTACGTGGTATAGTCAATGTAGCCCATATTCTTCTCTGTAATAATAATGGTTTATGTGAATTTTTTGGGATGATCCTCTATTCCTTTTACTACTCTTATGATACTGCTGCCTAGCCTGCAAAATGGTTTTGTGACGAAAAAACTATATGTGTCTTAACTTAACCCTTTCTGCATTTT
>JAQFXM010001832.1:0-28797 GCA_034693345.1 Entomobrya multifasciata
ACTAACTGCAGTAATAATTGGTGAATTATCGTAAAATTAGGTAACATTGCATTCTTTACTCCCAGTCCGTTGAGGTGTGCGAAAGGATAATTTGAGGTACATAATGACTGGTCACCTACATATATTATTACGCATTTGTGTGGGTGGGAAAATACATTTCACTTTCTAGCAATTTTATCCGAATCGACCATTATTTCTTTCATAAGTCAACGAAGAGTCATGACAAGTTTGCAGCGAATACGTATTTCAGTAAAACGTTCCAATTAAACCGGAAATGAATTTCACACATTTAAGTACTCGCCATTTTGAAGTAAACTAATATAAGATTTAAAATTCGTCTTTTGCATAGGATATACATCAGTACTAATACAACTTATAAAAATACCTTATCTATTCAAATAAGTAATTCGCCTACAAGAGCTAAATGCATTTAATGACTTTGAATAACACTCAATCACTACGCATTTCGATTGAATTCAGCAAAATCATAATATCTACTCACGTCATCATTTATTATTCAACTCTTAACATTTATATATTTTGTTCATAATAACATAGTACACTCATTCATTATTCACATCAATTTTACTTTTCATTCCATATTATTTATATATAATCGCATCGCATCGAATGCAAACAAATCCTCCAACGTATTGAAATGGACTTGTTACCTTCAAAGAAGCAGTAAATCATGCCTACATGCATACACGCTCATTCAAAATTCAAAATTTCATTTTATTAAACGATCATCTGCTTGTCATGCAACTTTGTAAAACTGCAACAACACTGCACTAACCCCTCTCAACGCAATAAGCAAAACGAATTTTATTCTATTAAAAACAACTTGGTGAAATATGAATTTAAACAAAGTGATCTAACATGTCATGTCAGCAAATACTTTAAACAAGTGTACCTATACTATAACATCCTCTCATCATCATCATCGTTATCATCACACACACTAGTCAACCAAAGAGACAGACAAGTTGAGCCGAGAGCTGACTGACTAAACACACATAATTTTCTTGTCTCAAACGAAAGAGCTGTGTGAGTGAGAGTGAACCACGACGCACACACGTCCACAGAAAATACTCAACTCAATCGTTATTCTCCTAGAAGCAAAGGAACACACAACTAAGTACTTCACATGATAAATACAATTGGGTTGAAAACTAGCAAGAGAAAAAATATATAGAATAAAAAAGTGAAATGCAGCAATGAGATATATTTTACTTCAGAAGCTTTTTTGCCATTATGATTATCAAACAAACCGCAGCCCACCAGTAGCCAAGTATGTGCAAATACTAAAAAAAATAGTCAAGTGTTCCCATATGGCATGTTTTCCATATCATCAAATTTTTCATAGAATAAAAAATATGTAATATGCACCACACACACATACACTAAAACCACTATCTTTTAAAAAACAGAAAAAAGGGCTTGTCTTTTAATATTCTGGCGAGTACTATCATCACGTACGAATGAACGTTGTACTTCTTTTTGTTCTCCTGCTGCAATTTTTATACAAAAAAGCAATTCCACAAAAAAAGATATACTCATATAAACATTTTCTCGGTTTTCATATTATTATTACTACGTGCGTTTTACGGTCAATGCTATAAATACACTATACTTATATGTGTTGTTAGCCTAAAAGGGTCATCATAATGATACGCCATGGAATGGAAGTGGAACTCGCAGACTACTTCACCATAATTTTGAAGCTTGTAAAGTCCACTATCCATTTTTGCTCGGAGAACGAAATGCCCGTTACTTTGGGTGTGTGCGGTACTCACCAATGCAATTAGTTGACGTATTACTTTGCTTCTTCTACTAAAATTACAACTGACTTGAGTGTAGACAATACAGTACACAATGTTTGCTCTATTACCACTCATGCGAGTTCAGGTTCAGAGTTCCAGCTTTATACAGAGAAAATTGCCGTTTATTTCTTGAAAAAACTGAAAGGAAACCACCGTCATCCTCTGATCTAGCTTTCAACAAAACAAAAAAGCACGGGAGAAGGCGGAGAAATAAAATGGGCTTTCATTTCATGCTGTTGTGATGATGATGATGAAGATGCTTGTAATGATGATGATCATGCTCATCTTCATTTTACGTTGTAGCTGTAAGTATAATACAGTGAAACCACCAGTCTTAGAAGTGGTTTAGTTGAAGGAAAATTAATTTGTTTCCATAAGGGGAAAAATTCGATATTGGAAGTAATTTAACATGTTTTTTTCAACGAGGAATGCTTTTATGTTATTAAAATGGTAGTGTAATTACTTGAAAGTTTATTATATTGAGAGGTGACTGTGACTATATGAATTTTCGTGGGGTGTCGTGCTTTTTGTCATTTTCTTTTTGGATTTCTGCCTTCTTCACTCATATTTTCTTTTAGAGTATGGGTTCTCTTTTCTACACGTGTACTCTAATCATTTATTTTTCACTTACTGATATAATACGATACGGTACGGAATAAAAGCTTTGTATCATAAAAAATAATGTAAGAATATAATATACTTGGAAAGAAAAAAATGGTCTATTATTATTGCATTGCGATAAAATAAAGAATGGACCATTTGTTATAGGAGCAGCAGTTAGTTTGCCTAATAGGTCGTCTAAATGGCAAATATTCACAAACATTAAAAGTGGTTGAGCTTGTTAACAAAGTAAATGGAAAAGCAGTACAATAAAAAAAATCCATTAAATGTTTATAGTAGTTAATGTATACATATCATGAAAACAGAACAATTTTCTCCGAGAAATATAAAATGCAATTTGATGCGGACATCAAGACAAGAGAGAGAGAAAATGCTGCTTTAATGAGAATGGGAATGATAATTAAATGGCAGTTTTTTACGGCCATTCCATATGAAACATTTTTTCGAGAAGGGTTGTTTTGCTCGCATTTTAATTATTTTGAAGAGAGCTCCATTAGTTTATTGTGAGTTTCTGAGTATTTTAGTTGAAGTTGAGTGTATTACACGTGTAACTCTACTCTGACCTATTTTATATTTTAGTGTGCTGAAAATATGTACTTGAAAACACAAACAACACTATAACATGTTAAACGAATGTGAATAAATGAGTGACTGATAGCTAGTACGAATACTCATCTTGTAAAAATGTTCAAATGGCTTGTTAAGTTATCGCTCTAATGACATTTCAAACTTGACAAATGGGCTATTATATACCGAAAACAAGATAGATAGACTGTGTGCGGATGAATATTATAGCAAAGATTCATAATTACCTGACGTAAATCTTTCAAATGGAAAATTTACAGGGGGTATTTTTTTACACCATCCATAAAGATCATCTTTATCCGTAAACCAAATCCAAAATCACAAAATTTATTTTTTATAAATCTCATCATTAATCCACGTAAACTATAATTCCCATTAAGCTTATAGTCAGATAGATATATGTTTTAGGTCTACAAGATAATCCCATTTCTCACAAGACGACAACTAAACATGAGCTTCTCTCTCTCTCCCTGTTGGAGTCTGAGTTGACTTGAGAGGAGATGAGACGAGAGAGCGACAAGACAACATAAACATTTTCAATAAACATTCTCTCAGATCAACCGAAAAGAGCAGACGAAGAAGGAAAAGCCTCGTTAACCCTTTCCTTCCCAAACCGAAAAATACATATTCCTATTTTTCTGTCCCAAAAAATAAATGTTTAATTTCCCAAACTTATACATATTTACACATCAATTTATACATGTTTACTCTGAGTCTGACTGAGAGTATATTTGTAAGTTAAGTGTAATAATACAACCAAACTCCCATGTTATAGATGAGTATCTCTCTCTCCAACAAAAAAAAAGTTTTGTTGGGCAGCCTCCAAAAAGTGCAAAATGCAATGTTGTTCAAATGGTAGAGTGCTCTCCTTATGTTTGTAATCCAATCTTTCAGCAGTTGACTGCGTACTCGCACTCTCTCACATTTAACTAGACAGACAAGGCCCACCGACCGACCGACAACAGCTAAGCCAACGAAGCAGTAAAGAAGGAAGGAAGAAAGCCGGAAACGGTGATTAATAGCCTCAGTGGAGATACTTTTCTTTGATAATATATTACGCTCCCACATTTTCCATTGCAAGCAATGCATAATACTGCATTACATAATCTACTAGCATGTCATGTCATGCCACAAAATATGGGAATAAATAGCAGTAGCAGCACAAAAGAATAAAAAACGAAAGTCAAGCCAAACCATGCCACGATACCAGCAGGTCACTCAAATTTATGGTCATAGAATATAGAACAGTACAAAACACAAAAGAAAAAAATGAACGAACAAACCAAAAAACCAACCTGTTGTTATCTTTTGTGTATTACTAGTTCTTGTACAACGGGTAATTTTAGTATGCTCACAGCATGCAACACGCTCACAATTGAAATTAACCGGGGAGAAAAATTAGCAGAGGAATTAGGCGATGCTAATTCAAGCGTGAAAACTAATGGTTTCACATTTCTCACCAAGTCAAACATGTTTTTTTTACATACATACATTTTAAGCAGCATAAATACTTACATATGTACATAACCATAATTACACTACATTAAAAATGAAATGAACTCACATATTTTCTATTTCTACTCAAAAAAGAAAATAAACTCCTGTACAATAACCATATAGACATGTCCACAGGGTAATATACTATCCTAGTGTATTATATGGTGTGGTTTCCTCTCATATTTCCTTTCTTCTCTTCATACTTAATAAACCAACCGAATCCACAGCAAACAAGCTCCCCGAATGGATTTATTTTTCCACATCCATTTCTCTTCCTCACATTTCACTTTTAGCTCAGCTCTACACAAAAAAATGAAATAAAACAGAGCAGAGGATGGATTCCCCACCACCACACTTCCAACTTCTCTTCATGTCCCATGTCATGTCGCCAAGTCTCCATAATACTTAACGTGGAATGATGCCACCTTATATACACTTTTATTATCTAGCTCTAAAACCAAACCACCTCATATCATTCTTCATCACAAACATGCTTTCTCCAGTTCACGTCTCTTTCCTCCTACTTGTTCTACTACTTCTCTCTCAAAAAAACTTTATACCTACAACCTACACACATAACTAAGCCATCATATCGATCGATATCTGTTCCTCATGGCATCATGGAAAAATGCTATGTATATTCCACAGTCTATAATACTTATTCCCTTTCAAACTGGATAGAAGGAAAGCTCTTTTGAAAGGAGCAGCTCGTTTCTCTGCTTTCTAGCTCTGCTTGTATACTCACAGTGGTAACATAACGTGCACCACACACATCATCATCAACATCATCGCGGTCGTCGTCAACAACTGCTTGCTATTCTACTCTCGACTCGAACATACAGAGAACCAGCTACAATCCATCCAGCTACATATTAACCTTTCTCTCGCTCTCTGCTGGAAAATACATGCTTGCTTACATTTACAACACACTTGACATGCTTTCTCTTTTCATTCTTACCTGGCTTTTAGTGGAAATACTATACAGATAGATGGATGGATGGATGGATCCCGAGAGGAGTATTCCTCCTTTTACTTTTCTCCTCTTTTTCCCAACACAACTTACACACAACACACAATATAATAAAAAGGGTAATAAGTATATAAATGTTATATTATTATACTAGTTGCTTGGCCAGGCAGTCACAGAGAGACAGAAATAAACAACCACTTTCCAATGATATGAAATGGGCAGGTTCTTTCGTAGAAAATGTTTTTAGATTGGATGATGATAAAGTACATAAACGAACGCAATGGCGATATATCTCTTTACGTGCGTGCCTTATAATGATGGTGATTATTACGGTTTGTAATTGCACATGTAATACTTATATAATAATCTCTCTCCTTCTTTCTTCAGTTTCAGTTGTCGTTCTTTTTTATGTTATATGTCAATATTGAGTGCAGTCATAATATTGAACAAATAAATTGTATAAATATGACTCTATCTTATGTATTATGTATATATACTGTGTATTCTTATATTTGGCTTATGTTCTTCCTGTTTCAACAACTGGTATGGTATATTATGCATATGTTTTTGTATATTCTTATTGATTGCATTTCAGTTCATTCTATGTATATTGTAGACTTAAAGCAAAATGTAGCGTTTTCCAATATCACAATCAGTCATCATCAACATCGACATTCTCAAACCATATTTCTCACTTTTAATAATTCATTCAATTAGTTCAATGTTATTTTATATCTCTCTTCGTTAGTTAATGACTATGTTTTTTCCACCTTATAGTCTATTAATATTCAGAAAAAAATTGTAGAAAGTCTCAGAGCACCATTTGCTTTTACTTTTGAAAGGTATAGTAAAAAGCTTGATTAGATGACGATGAGAAACATACATAAAACAGGTGTACCCTTTAGGTCAATTATTTTCTATAATACACAAACAAACACGCACAAAGATTGACACTGATGACATGAATATGATGACACGAACAGTTATTATACAACTTTTTTGTTTGTAGAAAAAACACTGAAAAACATTGATTGATTGTGACAAAGTACAATTTTTTTTATAGTAGTCAAGTGAAAGCTCCTTTGTTTTGTTTTTTTGAACTGCTTGTTTCTCTGTGTGTATATGTTGCTTATCTTATCATACTATAATACCCTCTCTTGCTTGTAACTTGCTCCCTTCCCTGTCCTTAACAATAAGAAGTAGAAAAAATGATATTGTTAATATTATCACGAACGAATTGGCATGTCGCGCGTTGTCGCACCCGTTGAACCGCACCAAACCACAAGTCTCTCTTTTCGATCACTTCTTCGTTTCTCACACTCTCTTGAGAAAAATTTCTTGATATTTTTTTCAAGCCTCTTTTTTCTTTAAGTACGTGTCCCCTTTGTTGTTTATAATGCAAAAAGGATATAGGTGCCCTTTATTGTAAAAATATATATTTTGTATTTTTTGTTATGAATATGTATACATAACACATACACAGGGAGACACAGAGACAAAGAGAGAGTGACAATGACAAAAAACACAACAACAAACACTTTTTTATATCCCAGTCTTTTCTTGTATGTGTGATAATATAAACTATCTTATTTCCTTTATCTCTCTGTACTTTACTTTGTTCAGTGAAAATGATCAGAGAAAAAAATGGAACACAACATCAGGAACAACAACAACTTGTTTTCACACCAAGTCCATCTCCAACCTAGTAGCTACTATTTTACACTGACTTGACTATCAGAAAGCTTTCCTTCCTTTTTCTTCAGCTTGAAGTGAGAGAGGAGCAGAGTTGACTTGACTTTGACTTGAGTAGTGTATGATGTTATAATAGTAGAACAAGTACAAGTACAGATATATGTAACACGGGGTTGCACCTACTACCCTGACAGACCAAGTAGTACAATGAAAACGCAATAAAAAATATTTTCTTCCTTTTAGAGCTCCTACGTTGTGTGACCAAGTAGACAAGATAGAAATAGAAGAGAGTTTGTCTTGTCGTGTGTGCATGTGTGTGGTATGTTCATGGAGAAAATGACAAGTGTTTTGTGCTGGCCAAAAAAATGTAGAGACGACGACGTTTTCACCAGCATATATATAATATAGACAAGAAGAAACAAGAGCACAGAACACACACACAAGAAGACACTAGTAAACCCAAAAGGGAAAAGTACCAACAACCAGAGAGAGAGAGAAAGCGTAGCACTTAAAAGGTAGATATATGCATAATGTATTTAATAACGTTTGGTGTGTGTTTTTTATAGAGCTGTAGAGACTGACTGTTGGTTTCCTACCAGAAAAAGGGGTAATAAAACTAATAATAATAATGTAGTTAGTAATAGTGCACAGGATACAGAGAGAGCGAGAAATACACACAGAAGAGTGAGAGAAAGTAATGTGTTGTGTGTATGTGCTCTATTGCTGGACAAGGTTGTAAAGCAAAGAAAGTAGAGACGACGAAGACGAAGAAGACACCAGCACCACCACTACTACCACGAGACCCATACACATATGCACACTAATACCAACCAAAGCATCACCACCACCAGTTGTTGTTGTTGCCTTCGACTATTTTTAAGTAAGATATATGTGTATTCATACGTTTCCTATGTGTATAGTATATACTGCTGCAAGTATATTATGTATCTACTTTCTCCAGCAGCAGCAGTTGGAAGAGAGAGCACATGAAACACCAGGCAAAAAAGAGGAAGAAGCTCCATACACATAGAAACTCTCTCTCTTACAATCAGTCAAACTGTGTGCGAGTGTGAGCAGTGCTAGTGCTGAGCAGAGCGAACGGCAAAACGACCAAAACCGAATACCCGAAAAAAGGAAGAGCTCACTCACATCACACACAACTCACTATTTTCAGTTGACTATATATCCTCATCACACACAACTCCTTTACTATTTTTTTATTATCATTATAGTTTTTGTACTCACAAGTCACTAGTTATATTTTTTTGGTGTCTCTAGGTCTTCTCTCTCTCACTGTAGTAATGGATAATAGTAGGAGCGAATGTGGCAGTTGAGTAGTAGTTGAGTTCAACTTTTATTACGTGTTTTACTTTTAAGCAGCAGCAGCAAAGCAACAGAAGGAGAGAGATGAAGAAGAAGAACCTTTCACTCACTCAGTCAGTCTGTCTATTTGGTTTGTATAGTGTGTAGTCCTTTAGCAAAGCAGTAAGCTATGTTTTGCGTTTCAATATGCCAATACCCAAAAACTCAACTCACTCGTTTCCTTCTTTACGTTTTCTATTTCCTTTTAACACATGTGCACGTAGTTAGTTATGTTATAATAGTTGGAGGAAAAATGTATTGCGTGGTTCCCTCCATTATCATCATGATCATATTGGAGTGAATCCATCCACCACACTCCATCGCTTTGCTAACTCAACTCACTCTTTCTCTCTCTCTCTACTGACATGATAGACAAGTTTCTGACAACAAAACAGGAGTATACTTCACATTCACTATCACCACTCTCACTATCCACTGTTTTTTTACAATATATTCTTTTGTATTACATTAGCCACGTACTATTTGTATGCAATGTAGCTCCATTAGTAATTCCTCTGCCACCAAAAAGTAGATACAACTTCCTTTTTCTCAGCACACCATTACAGCCACATTATCTAACAGCCTTTCTTGTCTTGTCTTGAAGGGAAAAAAATGAAGCTTCTTTGAAATACTCTATTTGCTGTTGTTACTAGTCTTTCACTCTGCTATTGAGTGACTGACTATTGTATAAATATGGCTTACCACAAAATAGCGTAAACTATTGGATTGGATCATTTTTGGCCCATTCTCTTGATGAGCTGGCCTGATAATGATCAACTTCATTGCACATTCCCTTTTCATCCCTCCACGAAATCTAACCAAACAGCCTTACACAACACATCTTTCACTAACTCAAGACACGCCGCATTTAAAAATCTCCCGAGGGAAATGAAGAAGATACATACCCATTACATATGCGAAGGAACATGATCTTGATCATTAAGAGAGAGAAAAAAGACTATTATCTAGAAAGAGAATGAGAAGTCATTCTCATATCAAAATCATCACTCACGTACTCAACTCAACTCGGCTCACAATTCACAGCACATCTCTATTATCTTATTTTTGCGTGGATGTATGATGGTGTGGTGGTGGCGGTGGATCATGATGTTGATGATGATGATGATGAAAAAATGTATAAATGTAGCATTACTTGTGTAACGAACCGTAGTAAAGAGACGCGGCGAGGAAAATAATAGAAGTAGAAAAAGGAAATAGAGAAACTATGTACAATGAGTTGTAGTAGTATTGGTTCAGTGGTGCTATGATGGTATTTGAAGAATGGCTTGCAATATTTAGAAAGAACTCAATCTCTGTCATGATGAAATTTTAGCGAAAAGCCAAACCAAACCAAAGCCAACTCAATTTCCTTTGGAACGCTGCTGGTTGGCTTGGGAGAGAGAGAGAAGTAAAACTAGTATAATTCCTCCAGAGCAGAATGCCGAGCAGAGCCAGCCCGAGAAACTCAAAACGCATCACAGAATAACAATATCCATTTTTTCACTTTTGGAATGGAGAGAAGATGTGAGAGTGAGAGAGAGAAAATAAACTTGTTTATTTCAACAGAATACTAACTTGAGATACAATTTGTATTGAGGAAAAATAGCAAGACGCGAAAATGCTTGTGATACTAAACTGAACTGATGATGATGTCAAGACAAGAAGTATTCACACTAAAAACTTATGTATTTAGGTTTATTTTACTGCTTGCAGATGTGTTTGTAAAAGCGCACAAAAAATGTTTAAGAAAATATAAGCTTTCTGCACACTGTGTTGACTCATATGCTTACTAGTTTTTTATTTTAGAAAAAAAGCAAGACGTTTATATAAAATGTGCCGGAACAATAGACACATTTTTTAGGTCTACTTTTGGCCTTCCTTCCTTCCTCCCCACTCCCCACCTCCCTTCCATCTTATTAATCCAAATTCAAGTTGTGATTTGAAATGAAAATGAAATTAACATTTCTTTTATTTTTATTACAAGTGGAACGTGCGGAATGTCACCAGGATGAAAACAAGATGTACGCGAAAAGTCACTTTATGAGAGAGGTAAGAAAAGTGATATCAATAATAATAATCGTGAGGACTTGCAAAGGAGGAGAGGCATTCAATTTAAAATAGTAAACTACGTGTCGTGTCGTTTGAGCTTTCAAAGACAACGTCGTCGGCACGGCGGCGGCGGCGTTTTCTTGTGTTTTTCAAAATGCACATTTTTTGAACCTTCACTATTTTATTTAAATGTAACCTGACCCAAGTCAGATGGAAACTGAATAGACTCTGATGAATCGAAAAATGCATCTGATCTCTCTCAGCCTCTATCTTGCTAGCTATTGAAACAGTTGAGTAGACACAAGATTTTGTGTATAAAGCGATTACGGTGCTATGTCACGCTTTGCCTGGGAAAAGTGCCAATTATTTTTTACGAGATTAGTAGAAAAAGAGAGGAAGCTTACGATGAGCCAGAAACAACCAAGTACACGATACAAAACCAGCTTTCAACAGAATAAAAACATATTCATCGCTTCTTTTTCGTGTAAAGTAAGGAAAGTAAAATTTATATGTATGAATGTACCTTTTACTTTTACACAAATGAGTGGATTGATGATAATGATAATCAAAATGAGAATGGTAAAAGGATGCGAGAAATGGTGTGATGATGATCTTATTTCTTTCCGTTTTTCGCCTCTTCTTACACTACACTTGGTTACCTGTTGCTGATCATCATCATCATCGCATCAGCACTTGACATGCATGCGACCAACCAACCGGCCACCACATTTATTCTTTTCCTGTGTACTAATGTAACACCCTGTACCGGCACTACTATCTCTCTGCTACAATATATTATTATTCTGTACCTAAAATGAATGAGGTTTTGTTTTTCCTTTGCTTTGGAATGAAATGGTCTTGTGTTGTGTGCGTTTTTCCCATTCATTCATTTCCATTTTATTTATTATTCCGTTTTTTTCTCCCCTCTGCTCGCGTGATTGTGTATGTGAACAGGATTTAGATAAATGAGCTTGGAGAAAATGAACATTGCCTGACTTACATATTAGCGTGACCGAAACAAAAAAACTATTTACAGGAATGGCATGCATGTTATTCTCATGTTTGACTCTGACTTGGTTTACCCAGGAAAAGCCACAGGCTAAAAACCAACAAGAAAGAGAAAGTATTTTCTTGTCCAGAAAAAAATGCATTAAGTTAAAAGGAAACGAGAACCACAACAGCCGCAACAACAAACAAACAAAAAACTTTTTCATTAGATGAAAAACTTGGTGTGTACTAATGATAATGACCATCAACTCTGGGAAGAAAGTTGGAAAAGTAAGCAAATAAATAAATGGAGAGAAAGTGAATATTAAGCGATTTGTTCACTCAATTGAAAGTGCGTTTTCATTAATGGCCCTTAAAGTATCAAGTCAAGTATAGCAACAAAGTAAAACAAATATTTTTCGTAATAACAAAATCTTGATTTCTTTTCCCATACAAACTGTACAACACCTGAGCCTTTACCCAGAGGCTTTTCAATATTTTCTAACCTACACACTTTTACATCAATTTACACAAAAAAGTTGCACCAGTGAAGTGAAGATGCGTTATTGTTGTTACTGGTCCTCCTAAGGGCGTTTCCTTTTCTATTGTTCGCCTTCCATGCACTCTTTTTTTGAACAGACCAACAAAAGAACAAAAAATGATACAAAATCGCATTTCTCGTTGTACTTGAAAAATGTCAAAGAGAGAGGAAGAAAAAAATGTAAGCCATCAAGTGACTTCCTAAGGCAATTTTTTGTTGCGTTCCATGTCATTTCCTTTTCGTACATCTTTTCAACCAAACTTACAGTTACAGTCAGATATTTTATTCAACTTTAAAGATACAAGTTTGTACTGTCAACAACAAAAATGTGAGTGGTTACGTCAACAGTTTCTTAACAATACCACCAGCAGCAGCAAGCCTGAATTTAACAACGTGTCATGATAAAAAAGAAATAGGGGGAAAACATCACTGGAACTATTTTATTGTCATTTTTTCTACCCAGAGGCCACCTCTATCTCTTTTTGAAGAAAAAAGTTAAACCTGCCGATAAAAAGCCATGTCAAGGTAAAAATCGACATGGAATAGTTACAGTCTCAACTCAACATAATATTTTACTTTTCCTGATGATCACAATGGAAAGTAAAGAAAGAGGAAAGCTAAGCCTTTTTCTTTTCTTTTTTTAGAGATTTTATTATCCCAAAAAAGGAATAAAGCATCGAACAAGCTGAGGATTGAGTTTACAGAGTACATGCAGCGCAAAACTACTCATCGATAGGCCTTAAGGAACACTTAGGAAATATCTCTGGATAAAAATCCGACCATCATCGCACCATTATTGTTCGTTCATCGTTCTCTTATAATTTTTTTCTAGGAATTTTACAAACGAGCGACATGGCAGCATCGTCGTCGCACTACACACTCAACTTACTGGATTTTCTTTCTTAGTAAGAGATCTTCACATATGCAGAGATTTTCGAATAACTTTGTACTATCATAGACCAAAGTCACAAGAAAAATTCTAACCCAAGAGTTCTCTGTCAAAAGGATCTAAAGTATTTGGAGAAGTGGAGTAAAGGATTTTTGGGAATGAAATTTTCGTGGAAAAAAAGGTGAAATAGTACAAGTAACCTTTTTACATGATCGCAAAGACGAAGGATGAAAAAAATCGAATGAGGGAAATAAAATGTCATTTCATCTCCATCTCAAGTACCAGTATCCAGTAAATGTAGTTGGTACAGTTTGAATCGGATCACCAAAGTAGTACCATGCAAATACACATACTATACTGCTATGCTTGCTGAGTTGAGATTTGAAATCCAAATGTCTGTGTAAATCTAATGGAGCGCTCACGTCACATCCATCCAGAATCTATCCTTCAATGAAACTCACTTTTGAAGAATTGGATACGAGCAGAGAAGCAGATTTCTTGACGCTTTTCTTCCAACATCCATCCAAAAGTGAAATATTATGCCAAAGGCAAATCCGTACTCCGCACAAAGCTAGAAAGTAAAGAGGTATGATACTATTCTCACAGAGGGAAGCATACTTCTTTATCCTTTTTTCCTGTCGTTTCCCTCTCATTCAACATCTTTCAAGATTTTCACTTTATTTTCTTCTTCTTTTCATTCTTTTTACAGCGACATATACGACAATTGAGGTATAAAGATATGGAGAGGACAAGCATGATGATTTGAAAGGAGGGATATGACTCCAATGTATTCCAATATTGGTTACTTTGTTTCAATAGATACCATAATTATAGAGCAAAATTGCCAGACACACGCATTGCTTTCAAGTTTTCAAACCAAATTTCAGAAGGTAAAAGGTGAAAATAACAAGAAAAATTGGAATCCAAGGAAATAAAGTAACTACACAATAAAATGCGTCTATTTTTATTGAAAATCGGTGTCCTATCCAGTTAGTTACATACATCAGTTTATACGACATAACAAAAGGTGAAGAAAGGATATATGCATGGTTTTATAGTAAGAGTGGCAGTGATACTTAAAAAGGAAATGGAAGCATCCTGTTTTCTTGTCTGAGTAAACCAACGACAACATTAGCAGATACGTTTGGTGTTGGTACAGACATCTAACATCTTTGAACAGCGATCATCTTGTAGACAAAAAGGGTTCATAATATCAATACCTTCTTGGTGCCGTGCGATACGTAGAGACAAGTCAGCCTTATTATTTGATTTTAACAAGGAAAATAGCATTTTTTCATGCCGTTCAAGTCTCATCATAAAATAGTCCATTTTCACTTTTTATTCTCAAGCGTATAGCTTTTTTTAGCTTTTACTTAATGCCTTAGATAGAGCTTTGTGCTAGTGCTCTTGTTATTTTTCTCGCGCGGAGAGTATAAAAGAATAAAAAAGTGAATTTGAGCTTGAGTGCTGCTGCAAAGGAAAAAAGGTCCATGGGAAAGTGATTGCATGTAAATCCAATTCACGAAAGTTTAAATTCCTCTCTGGGGTACTCGGCTCTCTTATTTTTGGTTTGAATAATATGCAATGGTATACACATACCTTGTTGACTATAAGCTTATTCTTTTTACTGCTTGCATTGTCTACAAGTTATGCCTATCAGAAACTTCCTTTCTCATCTTCATAAGCTGAGTTGCATACAGTTTTTAGTTATTTTATTATGTTCATTTTATTCCTTGTTCATTTTTTCCAACAAATTCAGTTACTCGCCTTTCAGCAACATAACCACGACCGCCTCCACTCACTCTACTCTATTTTCATACATGAGAAAGGATGCTCTCTATGATGATGATGCAAAACAACTAATTAACTTTTGTTGACTGAAAGGAAAATAGGATTATAAAAGCAATATCCGTTCAGTAAAAAGCACAAATCAAATCCGATCCGAGAAAGGAGAAACGATGGATGAATACATAGAGGAGAGTATAAGTAGAAGGCAGAAAAAAACGACAGGGAAAATGGACGATGCTTTTTACACGTTCACTAATGCTGTTGCGTACTAAGTAATTTTTGAAGAATAAAAGGATGGAGAATGAAAAAGGCAATCACAACTTCATTTTTATCAATTTCCTTTTCAGACAACCAAACAAAAGAGCTTCCTTTTTAAACTATTTTTTACGTAAGTGAAGCTGAAATACGTAAGTGAAGCTATACTATTTCCTGTTATCATTTCGAAAATTTCGAAGAAAAATCAAATCTCTTTGAAAACTTTGCATGTTCAAAAAATACAAACGTGTGATCCGGTCTGCCTAAATCCTATATTGAATTATTGTACTGATTTAACATTTGAATAGAATAATGGTTATGGTGTAACATAGCATATTATATTATCTGTCAGAAATTTTTTCGGAGGTTCTTTCACCTCCATCTCATCTCATCAACCATACATTCACTTTTTCAGTACGCGTATTCCTGTATTTCCCTTTTTTCTAAAGAAAAAACAAACTTTTGTGATTTGTGAGTCCATAGCTAAAATTAGACTTGTGTATTGACTTCAAAGATACGAATTCCGTTTTAAATTTCCAGATGGTTTCCAATCTACATGTATAGTTGGTTGGATGGTGGTAGTATGTTTTAACAAATAAATAAATATGCCACTGTTTGTTTACCTTTTTTAAAAAGAAATTTATGCTGCTCGCTCACATTTTTCTCGCTTACTTTCATGTTGTTCGCTTCTCTCTGCCAGTCATAAATAGATTCACACAGGAAACATCGAGAAAAAAAAGAAGAATGGAAGGAACGATAGAGAGATGTGTGATGTGATGATGACTCTGATGGGTAACTCAATTTACACAGATTTTAAGTTATTGTCGATGATGATGTGGCAATACAATAAAAAAACAGACGGATAGACAGAATGGAATGCTCTTAAAATGAATTACTCCATCTATCCATCCATTTTCCCATTCTCATCCTTTTTTTTACCGTTCATTCAAAATGCTAAACAAGAAAAATCTCTGCCAAAAAAAAGTTTTGAAAAGAAAAAAATCTCTCTTTGGCTAATCAACTTTAATATCATCCATCTTCGTCGTTTGCACTCTCTCTTGCTTTGCTATCAGTCTTCTCATCAAAAAATTGAGCTAATTTAAATTGGGAAAACAGCTCAGCTATTTAAATAATTCTAATTGCAGACGAGACGTGTACAGGGTAAATACGATGTTGTATAATACGTTGTACGTGTGCTTGCTATAATAATATTGGATGCACTGAGAACATAAATTATAATGAGAAATGCCGCATCCATTATGGCTATTTATTAGAACACGTACATTCACAATCGGGGTTCACCATCACCAGAAGCAGCCAAAGTAGGCAGGAGGCTAATGAGTTCATGTCCGTGAATAAAATCGGAAAATCAGTTTTGTTCTACACAGTCTTGCCTTGTTGGCTGCATAGACAGAGACACGGTAGTGTGTATATTTATAAGTTATACAGCTTACTAAGTTTACTTTATTCACAAAATGAACGCAGAAACAGAGAAAATCAGAATGAAATTGTATAGCGCATTGTATTTAAATCAAACTTGTCATGTCACCTTGCTTGTTTGATCATAGAATAAAATTGCTAGATTACAACTTCTCTATGCGTAGTAATTTCCATTCAATGTTAGCATATAATATGTCTCTGTATAAGAAAATCTGAATAGTTTTTGTGTACGTACCTTTGCTTTGCTTGGTCGCTTTATCCCTGAGAACGTTAATTTGGTAGACACGTCCGTACTTTTCGAACAGCTCCCTCAAGTCCGTCTCGTTCATGTGCTTAGGAATCTGTCCAACAAACATCTTGATCGAGTCTGGATCCGGCAACTCCCCTGCAGCGGCAAAGGTGTCTCCATTTATCACCCTGAAAATCAAATTAGCCCGTCATTAATTACATTACAGCTCTACAATCTCATCTCTACTCCCCGCACTCTTAGAATAGAAGCCATGCACTTTTACTTATTCGTTTTCTAAAAACAAGATGGGAAACAAAACACACACTTTGGTTGGAAGAGAGAAGCTACTAACTCATCTGAATATTGTGTGACCTCTTTGCTTCCTCATCTTCCTTCCTTTTCCACTTACGCAAATTAATCATGTTCCTATTTCGCTCAACCCTTTTGTTTTATTACTTGTTTCAATGAACAGATTGCGTATGTCTATAAATCTGTGCAGTATTAGTCCCATCGTCTACTATGCTTTTGCTACATATTATATCGAATATGGCAAAAAAAATTAAAAAAGTTTATTTTCGTTACTCAGAAAAAAACTTTCTACAAAGTATAGTATGTACACAGTGAAGTGCACATTTTGGGAATCCCTTCGAGACATGTCTCTCCAGCGAAATGGCTTGGTTTTCATACAAACAAAATTTTCCGTTGTACATGATTTGGTTAGACTTTTGCAACTTTTGCACACATTAATCCCAACTTCAAAGTATGTAATTCTACTAATTTACAAATTAGTTTTCTCTTCTTAGAACATAACGTATAAAATAACAAATTATACTTTTTTCTGAATCAAATTTCACATTCCAACATACTCTTAAATTAGATGAGTCAACCCTTCTGTTTTTTTTCATCTTTTAATTTCTTCCTATAACTATGCCATATGCCATGTTATGCCACGTCATAAAAATGTTTTCAAGAAAAAAAGATTTCACTTTTTAAGTATTAATCAAATGTATGTTGTCTATTTTCAATGGGTGCATCGCCATAAAAATATTACATAAAAGCTTTCTTCCTTCCCCCTTTCCCCATCCATATCTATTCATTCATTCATGCACAACCCTCAAGATTCATTTTTCTCTTCCGTGCTTTTCTCATTCATTTACATCAGTATTGCATTATTACAGTATCTAATGTGCAATATGCACCCAACACAGCAGAAAACAAGCCAGTAAATGAGTTTGAAGGGAGAAAAAAGTTGTCTGTTAGGAGATTAAATGTAAACAATGGTTCTAATCTTTTCATCTCCTTATTTCATCCCCCACCACCACCTCCGCCATAACAATCGTTTTTACTACCACCATGCTACCGGGTAAGTGAAAAAATAACCGGTTTTTTTCCTTTCCCCGTCACTGTGTGTCGTGTCCATCTCAATTTCATAGATAGAATTACTTTCAAGGTCGAAAACAAATATTTGTAGTAGAAACATTGGTGGCGGCGGTGGTTGTCGGTTGTGTGTAATACCCCATTTCATTTGTTGCTACATCCCGAAAAAAATATTGAATATTATGGATCGGGAAGATGACTGTGGGGACATTTCAATGAGGAAGTAGGATGGGTTTGGATGAATCAAGTGTTCATGTTTCTACTGCCATTAAACTACCACTAGAATATTTATATTTTTTACTTAAGCTCTAGTCGAGCTTGCATGCATAGTTTTCGTCTTCTTTTTTGGGGTCCCATATGGTTTTCGCTTGATAATATGACATACAAATTGAGCCTGAAAAATCCTACTAAAAGCCCCAAGTCCAATATTATTATTGCATGGACTCCATAGATAAGAATGAAGAAAAAGGGAGTTGAAGAAGAAATGGATACAAAACAACAAAAAAGGGCTCTGTATTCTCTTCTCCCCCTTCTCCTGTTGCTTTTTCAGGTTGGTTTGCTTGCACTTCTTGCAATGCAATGACTTTGGCTCGTGTGTCTCCTACGGTGGCAATATCTCCTACTACTGTACAAAGTGCATTATTATTACAGCAATTCAACATTTCTACTCTTCTTTCCAAATATAACCCATACAACACAATACCCCACCACTCTCTCATATTTCATCATTTTACATGGCAGCATGCATCGGCATTATCATTGTCTTCATCATCACACCAGTCTGCACTTCTATATTGCAGTCATAGAGTCGTCGTATATCTCACTTCCAAATAATAACTATTCAATTTCCTGCATTTTTCCACCAGAAAAAAACTACTTCAATCTCACTGTCGTCGACCGACCAAATAAAGTAAGTGAAGAAATTTTTATTTTCGTCGGAGAAGGGAACAAGTAGTGAATTGAGTTTATCTACTTTACTTTTTTTCTCCTTGTGTTCGTTTGTGTGTATAATAATGTTGGATTTGATGTGATGACGGGGTAGAAGGAGAACGGAGACAATTCATTTCCTGATTCATAAAAATCTACTACCCATGATGGCATTGCCAGTCATAAGGTTTATACGGCTGCAGTAGTACCACCATCCACTTGTACGATTCCTTTTTTATAACACTTTTACTAGATTTTCTGACTGATGCACAAGATATATCATCGTTATGATCAATATTGCCAATATATATACGTTTAATATGAAATAACTGCAGAAAGTAGAGAAAAAACAGGAAAAGATAAAAATCCAACTATGCACAGAAAGGGGAGCCTGCTGCTGTCTAGTCTACCTACCAACCTAACCGTGGAAATGCATAAAAATAACAGCTATAATAGCAATAAAATGTGTCCACAAAAACAACACGAACCATGATCAATGAGTCGAGAAATACAAGACAATGCACAAAAAAGAAGAGGAAGGCCAGACCAATGTAATGCCAGACCAGATCAGACCACAGTGTATGTCACTCAGCTCGCTTTGATGATAAGATGAAAAAATAAAGTTTTTCTTGATAATTCTCTCTTTAGCTTTTTCAGGAAAAAAGAAATAAGAACTGAAGACCACCACCACTACCACCGTTTGGCATGTCAATAAAAACAACTGAAGCACTACTTCTTCTCTTTTTCTCCCACAACCAGGCGACCAACGAAGAATATCAATATCACGTGTCCACTCGACTCAAGTCTCCCTTTTCCTTCTTGGTACAAATGACCAGCGTAGTTTACTTCAGTAGTAATGTGTGCACACAAGCATAACAAAACAAAATCAAGCAATCAATGTTATTTTTTGTCCATGTTTCTGTGAGAAAATCAAACACACACGAAGAAAATGAGAGAAGGGTCTTCTTCTTCAACTCTCTTCACGACAAGACGACACGACACCACTACAACTTCTTTTGCACAACAACCATCCACCCACAATAAACAACAAACAGAACAAGTATACTTAAATACAAAAAAATACTGAATATTTTCTCTGTGGGATCAGTTATCAGTGTCCTAAAGCAAAAAAAAGTAAATTTCATTCAATTCAATGGATGAGTCACTTTCTAACAACTTCTATCCCAAAAAACTTTGAAGGATCCTTAATCCTCCGTACGTCAATCTAAACTCTGTCGAAACGACTAAAATATATTTTCTTGTTCTTTTTTAGTCCTCTTCACATCTATCCAACTTCCTCCAGCCACACGAACAAAATAACCGTCGTGTGCTTTACTGCTTAGTCAGTAAAAAATAGAGCAATATAACTGTTCGTGTGTCTTGTCTTTTCTTGTGTGGCAGGATAAACTAAACGCGATATTGAGTATTGACTTTCTTTAAAATATGGACGGGTTAGCTTATTTACATTAGCGCTTCCTTACACCAATTTTTGACAGACCTGTTTTATTTCATCATTTCGTCATGCTGGCTTCCACTGAAACATCTATACGATGATCACCATTAACATCATCTTGCCACCGTTGTTGTTTAAAAAAACGAAGATAAAAAATGCTTTAAAATTAAAAATATTACACTACTCGAATATCTCACACGCATAAAACCAACATAGCCTGTTTAAATATCTTCGAGATTATGTATGCTCATGAGTTGATTTTTTTCTTTCTTGCCGTTGGCTTGACTTGACTTGACTGCTTAACACATACAAACTGCAAAGCTAGTTAAAATGATAACTCATCATTTCATGGAAGATATGCAAGCACAAGCACGACACGACAACGACCACATCATCAGATCAACATCATCCTCAATCCTTACATATCCATGTGCCATGTACACCAATCCGAAATTATAGCTTAGCTTTCTAGAAAAGCCGTAAAGAAAAAGAGTTAAGAGAGTCATGAGACTTTTCCTTTCAGTTAAGCTTGTAGAACAAATAAGCAAATCGGCTCATTCATGACTGGGCATATGGTACCACTAAAATAGTTAAATCCATAACGCTCCTTGCTAGCCTGCTATATTTTTACTACTCAACCAGGCGAATCGTCAACAACAACTCTTCTTCTTCTACAAATCTTCAGGCGATAATATTAGTATATCTATTGCAAATGGAAAAATCAGAACATCACCACCGCCAGCAATGCAATTTAGAAAAAGAGTTGTGCAGAATTCTATTCAGTCTTGATGTCGGGAAGTTGGAAAAAGACGAAAAAATGACGACATTACATGGTGATGATGATGGTAAAGCGCCAGAGAATTGTTTATACAAGGGCAAGTCAAAATCTTTCACATTTTATTATTACTTCTCGCACATATTTTTTTACTGATGTGATGTCCTCTCTCTCCAAATAAGCATTCACTATAAAACATCATCATCATCACGTCACATAGTTATACAAGCAACATTTATCTTCCATGTGTGCGGACTGCTGACGACTTATGACTGTGTGTTTGAATTGCACTTCTTGTAAAGAATTATGATGGGAAACCAACAAGACAGTGCAAATTCATATAATGCCGCTTATTTAGACAGACAGATGGATTTACCTTTTGTAAAAATTGATAGTTGTGTTACTGCCGTCAAATTATCATCAAAAGAAACATCTTTGGAACAAAAGTACACAGAAAAGGGATTTTATTTGTTACTTGAGATTTACTAAATAATAAGACAGAGAAAATAAAACATAAGCTGAATGTCGACTGTAGACACGGAGGAAAAGCCAAACGAATCCTATCGAAAGTTCTGAAACACGGGGAAAAGGTTTTTAGTTTTCAAAATTCTAGTCACACTTTAAAAGTTACAATTTTTTCATATTTGAATTTATATTTTCTTACAATTGAAGAAACATGAATGATAGGATGTTACGATTTTATAGCAGCACAAAAATAACTTTTGTTCCTAAAAGTCGCCGTTAAAATTTAAAGTTACAAGCGTAGGAATTAATAACCCTGAAGATAGAAATTGATCCGTAAGGTCGTCTTCATCATGAAAGAATAAATGAGAGAAAACTGAGTAATCGTACTATTTCTATAAAATGCACTCGAATCTTGAAATCAATTTTGTCACCTTGCTGAAGTAAAACTTGACTGATAATAACTTTTCTCTCTTATTTGACTTCACACATACTACTTACTACTCACACGAGTAAGCAATCAAAATTTATACGATGCTCATATATTACTCTCTCGTCTATCTTCTACTTCCTACAATTTCCGATAATTTGTAAGTTTACAATTACCACTCCACAAACTTTTAACGGGAAAATGGGAAATAAAAGAAAAGCAAGCGATTCGAGTGTGCAAAAGATGCAACCCACACCTAGCGGCTCATTCATAAAATAATTTTAAGCACAAGTTGCTTTGCTTCCTACTTACTCCATCCACTCACTCTGTCTACTATACTGCTGCTGCTATATTTTCTGTCTGTCTGTCTGTTGATCACACAAACACGACACGAAACTCTCTTTCAAACGTCCAAACAACCGATAAAGAACTATAAGTTTACCGCTCTGCTACTCCTTCCATTCAATCCTTTACCTCTCATTCACCCTTTCCTTTTTTGCTCCTTTCCTCTCTTATTTATTTCATTTCAGCGTGTTGCGTTGGATGGAGGAATAAAGAAATTTATTGGATTGCTTCTTACTTGTTTGTATGGTATGTATGATACTGATGCTACCTTATTGCTTTCATATATATTATAACAAGTACACATAGTGTATGTGCATAACCCTTTACACTTGACAATAATATTCGACGTTTGGTGAAAAGCAGTATTTTTTATCAAACGCTACAATCTTTATTGCATGCATAGTGGAGTAATAAAATGTGTTATTGCGATTTTGGATTTTCTTTCGCTGCTTTTCGTTATATAACATATTTTTCTTCATTTCTCCTTATTTTTCCACAATAAAATCTCTTTTACACTCTAAACATTAGAACGGTTCACGTTCGTTCAGATATTGAATATACGCTTCCACCGTTAGTTTTCTTCCGTGGCCAAATGATTTTCACATAGCACGCATATTATGGCCTCTCACATCCTGGCTTTGACCTGACCTCTTAGACAAGATATTATATAAACGTTCAATGCAACGACAATGACGACAACTCTTCATATTATTATTTGTGTTCATTCCGTATGTTTTACAGGATCTCCCAAAGGAATTCTATGAAAACTCAAATTTCACCATTTTGCAACATCTGTCTCAATATCCATAAGAAAACGCTTGTATAATAAATACCCACATAACATACTTTATTTTCCCTTTTCGATTTTATTGACATTTAAAATCCTCTTTTTATGTTTTTATCAGCAAAGGAAAAGAAAAGCGTGCTGTTTTGATGGTAACTTCATTCTTCAATTTTTTTACAATGAAGAAAATAAAGGAATTCTTTAGAGACAAATAATATATCCGGCTATCCATTCTTTTTCTTGTGACTTTACACAATTGAAGTAAAGTGCAAGTATGAAAATTTTATTGCTTGTCTCCAACCACCCATCCATTCATATCCAATCACCAACAAACAATCCACTTCTTCTGTATAATATTATGTATAGTTGTCTTACTACTTTAAAGGCTCAAAAAAATATGTGCCTATTTTTTATCAGCATTTCTCAGCGAAAATGAATAAGTGATAAAAGACAGTAAAAGCTCTCCAGCTGTTGTGTTATTTATTCTCAAGTAAGTTGATGGTGAGTTATTGTGATGGTTTTGGTGAGAGTGGCGAGTGGTGCTGATGGTGTCACTCAAGTCACAAGTTATATTTTTGTAAAACAGTTCCTGTGATGTGTCAAATACCCCCAACGAAAGTAACATAACATTGTCACTAGTCACCAACCACTTTCCACCACCGTCGTCGTCACATCAGAACCACCTTATCCTTATTTTGTTTTTAATGCAGTGTATTCCCCACAGTGATGACATGACATGTTCATTAATATTTGAATCGATAAGAGAGAGAATGGAAACGACTATGATGACAACGATGGCGGTGGCTGAGAGAGAAGAGAATAGATGGATAAAAAACCATAAAAAATAGAAAAGAATTTTTACTACTTCTACTTGCATATTTACTAGAAGTATAGCGGTGGTGAAAGCTATGCACAAGCTGTCGTCAATATGTGGTGATATCAGCAATTCCCTAATGTGTTATGTAGAAAACAAGAAAATAAAAGTTTTTTTCTGGAATTCTTGTGTTTGTTGTTGGATTGTACAGATGGATTGAGAATAGAATAAACGAAGAAGAAAAAAGTAATGGAATATATGCATGGTTCACTAGATAATTTATGCGGGTAGAAAACTTTTATTTTTCTTGTATTCTTTCTGATGACGATTGACACACGTGTTTGACATTTTAGCGAAGAAGTACAAGGGAAAATATAGCATAAAGAAAAAAAAAACATTTAGATTATCTTACTATATCTTTGGATTCTTCTTTTGTATACATATATGACATGTTTTGATTCAGAGATACGTTTTTAGGTATATATTTTTGGATGTATAATGTGCAAACATATTGTCACATATGTAGATAGAAGGTCTAAAGTACAGGATAGTTATATTTTTGTTGCTGTTTTCACATGCATCAATTCTCCCAAACAAAATAATAACAATGTTCGTGTACAGCAATCACCACATATGTCACCCTTATTCCAGAACGGAAATGAGAAAGTGTCCAGAGAACAAGTAAAGGATGACAGACAAGTAGTGACCTAAATAAAATGCAAAAACAATGGCAATATATGTATATGCTGCTGAATAAATGAGAGACATGCTGCCAACTTTTTGAGGCTTTAATAATACTTAATAAAGTATGAACATTGCTTAATTCATTTAACCAAATAAAATGAAGATGGCAGTCATTGAACTTTGCTCTGTGATGATGAATAATGTGTTAAGCTAAATTGCTCATCGATCGACCTAATTTTTCATTCTTGTCAGAAAATTATAGACTGTTGACTATTCTACTTAATATACTATGCCACTATATACTGTCAAACAACCAAGTTGAGATGTTAATCAAGTTATCATCACGAATTTTCATATTACGCAGTACACGCATATGCATGCATGATGCATGTATGTACATTAACAAGTCATAATATTAATATCCAACTATAAATTCGTTGTAATAGAACTGCAGGGGCCCTCCTCTCTCAATTTCGCTTTCAGTACAACTTAATTATTACCACCAATATAAGTAATCTAAGCAAATACTAAACAATACAGTTGTGTTGCTGCTAAAGCCCAGACTTTTATAATCACATGAATCACATGGCATATCGTCATTACATAACTTTTACCCTCTGGCTTTTACCAGAGAATACATTTACCGCGTTCAACGAAACAGAACATGCATTATAAGCTATCGTTTCTCTCTGTAACAAAATTCTCTGGCGCAGTGGTAAGCTGACATGTAGAATCTGGGATCAATTACTTTTCAAAGTGAAAATCTCTCACTAGTTTTAGCTGTTCTGTGTTGATGTGATGATGCTTTCATCCATTTTCTTGTATGACTTGACCCCCTGCAGCTTTCTCAGGAAGTGAAAATCCTATATGATTCTCTCTCTGTGTGTGACTGTATATTTCAGAGGAATAGAAAACATGACGTGAAGAAAGGAGTGGGAGAAAAGGGAATGATGATTTTGATGGGATGTGTTTTTTCATCGCCACCATTCTATCCTCTATCCACATGCCAGGTTTTTTTCCTGTCTGACTACAAAAAAGTGGTGTACACATGCTTGCATACAACAAAGTACTAGTATTCATAATAATACAACATCCGGTGGTATTACTACAACACATTTGAGAATTTTCAACCCGGGATAATTTTACAAAAGGGTAAAATGCAAATCCAGGATCCAAGCTTTGAATCCTTTCACTCACTCACTCCTCAACTCTTTTCCATGTCATCATGAAACAATATATGGAAGAAGGGCAACAGCTCGCGACTGGAGATTTTCATTTTGGACAGGAGACATGAAGAGAAGCCTCCTGGCTAAATCCTCGTTCAATATATGCATAAGCTTGGAAACTAGCTAGGTGCAAACAACATACAACTCTTTCTCATTTACCTCTGACACCCTTCAACTCACTTCAAAATGGATCATGCATGCAAATAACTTATAAATTCATGTATGTAAGTATTTCTAACGTAAAGTGCATTAATAATAATATGCAGATAGATGGACATGACACGAAAAGTCGGTGACAGACAGGCCAACATACATAACAGAAGAAGTATGTAGCAACAGTACACGGGAAATTGACATGAGACACTGGAGAATGAACATACAAGCTTGGCTTGACTTCATTTTGCTTGATTTGATGATGACTGGCTTTGGTCCTCTCGCCTTTTGTATTGTTGTGGATTGGATGATAGCTGAACTGAAGTGATGTCAGATTTTCATGCATGCATGCATGACATTTTATTGCCCAGAGAAAACGAGTCGATCCCTTGTAACTTCGAGAATATAGAGAAACTTCCGCTATAAAAAATATTCGACATTATGATGGCCAAAAACTCAAGTGAAAGCTGCAGAACGTGTTATATTCTGTGTGTACACGCCACACGTAGTACCATCTCTGCTCGTCTGCTCTTGGCAAAAGTATTACGTAGAAAACGTGCGCGACGAACGTAAAACTTAATCCTTTTGGTTGGCCTGTATGCATGTGACTTTAGAGTAAAAGGATGAATATGGACTGGATTATAGGAAACTTTGACGAACAACAAGGAAAAGAGAGGGAGACCATAAGTGAATGCATAACATCTAATACCTATAATTTGATATTATGCAAAACAGTGAAAGAGTGAAACAGCAATAAAGTAGCAAACCAAGTCAATATACTCCGCACTAGAGTAGTAAAAAGTCAAAAGTTTGAGTACGTGAAGCGTTTACAAGAAAAATATCAATATCAAGTTCTTCTTCTTCTTCTTAGACAAGAAAAAGATAAAAAGTAGACTGGACAGACTGAAGTGTTGCGTGGAACTGAACTGAATAGTAGCAAAAGTGACAACTTTTTGTGAAGAAAGAAAAAATCCAATTCGTTTCTCTCTCGTTTTCCGCATAAATGTCATTTCCCTGTCAATCTGGTTCAGTTTCTTGGGTACAGTCAAGTGGAGAAAAGAAAGGAAACAGAATTCCACTCAAGTCATTTGAGTCGAAGAAGAAGGAAAAGAGGAGACATGACACCGACACTACATTACTACACAGGGAAAAAACGGTCAACAAAAGTCAAGAAGAGTAAGAGTCACAAGACCGGATAAAACAGTGAAGTAGTCGAGTCATCGACTTCATTACATGGCAAGCCAAGTCACATGACTCATGCTGACAAAAGAAATACGGTATTCTGATTTGATTCGGCAACCAAAACAAAAAAACAGCTTATTGTTCTCTCTTTCACTCTGTCCATGTTACAAAAATTCATGATGATGATCACCAGAAAAAAATACCTTCACGTTCATCCCTGCTCGTTCATGTCTATTCCTTTTCATTTCACTTTGTAAGTATTCAACCAAGTAGCAAATGACTAGGAACAAAATGAGAATTTTGTTAATTTTTTCTAATGCACTTCAAAATGACTTTGCAAAGAGGGAAAAATTCGTTTAATTTGACTGGGAAAATGGAAATAACTTTTCTTCCGGAAGAAAAACGAGAATGACAGTGTAAAGAAATGCAGTTTCTCCTACTTTCCCTGGGGGAAAGCATATATAATTATATGCTTCTTTCCTAATTTGACTTTTTCTTTTTATTGTATACTGGAGCAATGTAACGTAGCTTGTTTTACGGAACACAACAATATTACCACATCACCATCAACAATAATATGTAATAACAGTAAAGAAAAAGTGCTATACTTTTTTTAGCCTCATTCCTTCGCATTTTCTAATAATCCTCCACCTCATCAACTCATCCCATTGCCATCTCCCACCTTTTATTTAAACTTGAACCAATTTTCTCAAACTTTTACGTTCATAAGTAGCAGCATGATGTCTAAGAAAGGAAAGAAGACGAAACCCGTCGACGCTAATACTACAACAATCTGACTGACATGACTCGTCTACACGGTATGGGTATTCTTATTTTTTCCTCAAGAAATATTTCATGAAGATGCGAGAAAAGAAATCAAGTTCATTTGGGAATTCACTTCATCTACTCATCATCATTTTCTTCTCTACCAGACCAGCAACAACTTTTATGTTTTATTATCCTAACTTGCATAGTAAACCTTCCCACGCAATCTGTGTATCTTTAAGTAAACTAGAATTAGTGCAGTAAACCAACTCTCAACTTTCCCGAGTTGCATTTCAACTCAACAAAAGACGAAGCTTCCATAAAACAACCTTCAAAGAAACTTTTTGTTGTATTCTGCATAGTGATTTTCACTACTTCATATTAAGAAAATGAAAGCTAATAAAATATACATTATTTTCCTTTTTATTATTGCCTCCTACGCAATACACACTCACACTCTCAGTCAGTTCATTATTTCTAGAAAAGTTCAGTTTAGATCACGTCATAAACGTAAACGTCATCTCGTAAACGAACTCGGATTCTGATCAATTTTAATATCCTTTCGTTTCGTTACCGTGTTCTCCTTTTCCTGAAAGATGAAAGCACATCTCTCTATGTTGTGAGAAATTGTAAATGCAGCAAACGTCAACATTAAGTTGGTCGTTGGCACTTGTGTTAGGTATTTAGTTAGT
>JAQFXM010001833.1:0-28783 GCA_034693345.1 Entomobrya multifasciata
ATGGAAAATTATACGATTTACCATTCAACAATTCAGTGCGTGATAGTGTAAACTTGCTATACATTACAAAATGTCGGCACATGAATGCAAATGGTCAGTTAGCAAGCAGTTTGAGTTGGATAGAGGCTAGTGTATTTTGCGGATATGAAGTATTTATCTTCATGTGAATGGTGGTAGGGTAAATGAAAATGCGAAGTTTACTTCATTTCAAGAAAAAATGCAAAAATTGGCACGTACGAATGAAAACGTCTGGTGAATAGACTTAATTCAAAAGGAAACATGTGTCTTGTTTGTAACTCGACAGTTATAAATTTACTAGAAGTTAGCATGCACGCTCACGCGTGCACTTCGAAAGAGGTTTACTTGCTTCAAAATCGAAATTAAAAAATCCAAGCTTGTCTAGTAAAATTTTCCAAGTTAACCCAGCAAAATTTTCCGAGCTAAGCCAGTAAAATGTTCCAAGCCAACCCAGTAAAATTTTCCAAGCTAACCCAGTAAAATGTTCTAAGCTAACCCTGTAAAATGTACAAATCTAACCCAGTAAAATGTTCCAAGCTAACCCAGTAAAATGTTCCAAGCTAACACTGTAAAATGTACCAAGCTAACCCAGTAAAATGTTCCAAGCTAACCCTGTAAAATATTCCAAGCTAACGCTGTAAAAATTTCCAAGCCAACCCAGTAAAATGTTCCAAGCTAACCCAGTTAAATGTTCGAAGCTTACCCAGTAAAATATTCCAAGCTAACCCAGTAAAATGTTCCAAGCTAACCGTTCGACAACTTCATTTTATTTCAAAAATCTGAGTCTAACAAACCTAAAAGAGTTGTCAGATGTAATCCACGATAGTTATGATACTAAAACCAATTTCAGATGCAAAAATAATTTTTTTCAATTTCAGAAACCAATTTCGGCAACTTCAATTTTTTTTCAAAAATCTGAGTCTAACATATCTAAAAGAGTGTTCAGATGTAATCTACGATAGTTATGATATTAAAACCAATTTCAGATGCAAAAATAATTTTTTTCAATTTCAGAAAAAAATTTCGGCAACTTCAATTTTTTTCAAAAATCTGAGTCTAACATACCTAAAAGAGTTGTCAGGTGTAATCCACGATAGTTATGATACTAAAACCAATTTCAGATTCAAATTACTTTTCAATTTCGGGAACCAATTTCGGCAACTTCAATTTTTTCAAAAATCTGAGTCTAACATACCTAAGAGTTGTCAGATGTAATCTACGATATCTATGATATTAAAACCAATTTCAGATGCAAAAATAATTTTTTTCAATATCAAAAACCAATTTCGGCAACTTCAATTTTTTTCTTAACATTCATTATGCCTTAACATTCAGTATGCCTTAACATTCAGTATGCCTTAACATTCAGTATGCCTTAACATTCAGTATGCCTTAACATTCAGTATGTCTTAACATTCAGTATGCCTTAACATTCAGTATGCCTTAACATCCTCTCTGCTTTTCTCTCTCTTTACCTTAACATCCTCTCTGCTTTGCTCCGTCTGTGCCTTAGCATTCTAAAACTATTTCGCCTCGGGCGTCCACGGTCGTCGGTGGCACTCTATATTAATATAGATATGATGAAGAATAAATATCTATGTAACTTTTGGTTAACTTGTACATGCGATTTCATTTGCAATGTTTGAAATATTTTCAAGGTGGAAATTGAAAGTCGAGGTATTCTTGTGGACAGTATTCAACGGTTCTACACCACTCGTGAAAAGGCAAATGTCTTCACTGTGACAATGGATCTGGCTATGGCTCAAGTAAATCAATTTCTACGAATTTACTATCTTCTGTGAACGATAATACTAGTAGCATCTTTTTGCGTGACTGGCAGATTAATTTATGTACTATTTTTTCTTCTTCAAGGGTAAATGCTGTGGAGTAAACAACTTCAGCGACTTCAACGCGGCTTCTCAGTTCCAAGCAAACAAAACCAGTGGTCAGGTAATACCAGTCGCTTGTTGCATACTTGATGGACCTGCAATCAACTTCAAACCGAAAGATCCTAGCTGTATCACGAATCCAACCAAGGAGAATTCAAACTTTCAACAGGTAATGTAACCAGTTAAACTACAAACTTACATTATATGCATCCTAACTGTAAAAAATTTTGCTAATTTGATTTCATTAAAATTTCAGGGCTGTTTTGATTCACTCGTCCAAACTCTTACTGACAACTTCAATATGGCAATAGTGGCTGGGGTTGTGGTGGCACTGATGCAAATTATCGCGGTAGTATTTGCTATATGCGTCTACAAAGCAGCTTATTATGATTACAAGTGATCGATTAATTAGATCCCAAAACTATTGAACAAAATCTATTACGTCAACTCACCAAATGATGTTGGATAAATATATATTAATAAGCTAATTAGTTAATTAAGTACAATATTATAATGAATTTTAAATATTAATATATGCTACTGCATGTACCGTGAAGATTTTTTGAAAGATGCCAAAAATCGGCTATTCCCGTTGCTGCAACCGTGAACAATGTCATTTTTACTCTTATGTTCATCATGTATTACTAATCATAATGAATTTTTAAGGCACATTGATTGTTTGTTCTACTTTCATTGTCGAAATTAATTATTAAGTTAAGTATGTGGTTTTTATAATAAAAGGTTTAGCTGAAAGTTTTCTGAATTAATTATGATGATTGATGATGTTAAAAATTAATGGAGAAAAATTTGTCAAACTTCTTGTTCTTACTGTAAACAATACTAAAAGATGATTTGTTGTTGAGATTTATGTTTTTAAAAGGAAGAATAATTGTTTGGTAAGGTATATAATTTGTAAATACAGTTTGTTTGGTTTGTAGTTTTACCGTGTGTAAGTTGTGTGAATTTTTAACCTATGACGCTAGTTAATTGTATGAATAAATGGATAAACAAACCATTCCAAAAAACCAAACAAAGCTTAGAAAAAGATACGAAATGCGTTGATTTTATATACCCGAACAAGATTAATGTTTATAGTACAAGTACAATGTTTAATGCCTATGTATTACATATGAGTAAATACTTAAGTGAGTGTTAGATATAATTAACAGTGCAACTGCCACTTCCTCAACAACCCACACAAATGCATATACCTTAAACACACTCGAATTGCCCTCAGACAATCCATTATGTAAAAATATAACAGAAATGTTTGTAAAGAATATATATTTGTAAGGTAAAAATAATATTGAGATGGAAGGAATAGATCTTACTTTATGTCATGTCAGTAGTTTTGTCATCGTATTATCTTTTTGCGAATTCAGCCAAGAAATAACTGTTGCTAGAAAGTGTAGCTAAAACTAAGTAGCTTAGAATTTAAATGTACATATTTATAAAAATTTAAATAGACAAGGCTTGCATTGATTTTTGTTTGCTGAAAACTTGAAAATCCTGAGTAGGCAGTAGGCACCATGCATGATTTTTTTTGAACTTCATGACTGTTTCCAGCAAGACATGATTTTAATTTATGAACGAACTGCTGAAAAAACACATAGATGAATGCACAAATCCATTACTATCTCTATTAATTATTCCTGTTAAGTATTAAGTAGTTTAAGTGTTCAACTAAAGTGTCAACTTAGTAAGATAGTTATTGTTGGTGAGCATTTTTTGTTGTTTGAATAATGCATATACTAGACGCGTCACGTCAAGTAAAGTGATCCTTTTTTACATGTAGAAGAATCGCAAATACAGCACAAATCTCCAAAAAATAGTAAACCTGTTATGCAAATATAATGTATACATACACACAATTTTTAAAAAATGATTATTTTTAAAAGTAGCCTTTATTTTTAAATGGTTATAAATTAAAAGAGTCGATAAAACCTAATACTAACGATTTGAAATTTGATTTGGATTTATCTACCAGTTGTATACAAAAAATTATGAATAAAATTATGAAAGATGTAATTACTTGGGTGGTTCTTGTTATTTCAATTGATTAGTTTTGTTTTACTGTTTTATATATAGTGGTCATACAAGGGCTTTTACATAAAATACATTACAGCGATGAAATATTTTAATGTAATTTGGAGATGAGTTAGAAACTATAACATAGTTTTTCATTTTTATCAATAATTTGGTAATGTCATCATAATGTCATAAAGTTCGTTTTTTTCTTTCCTTCTACCTTCAGTGATTTTTAGCACTCAGTCTTGGCCATACGATCCGGAATGTTTCCATTGCAAATCATACCCTGAGCAACTTCCTTGTGTACTCGAACGGCCTTTTTGTACGCTGAAATGATCATCAAAGCGGTTTCCTGTTCTGCAAAGCAAATCTTACATTCGCCACTCTCAACCATAGCGTCTACCTCGGCCTTAAGGTCCTTCCTGAAGTTTTCAATTACAGTTTGGTACTGTTCCACCATTTCATGATCACTTTGTACACAATCCATTTTCGCTTTCAAGTTCAGGAGTTCCTTTTCTGCGCAAAGGAGAGCTTGTTCAGCAATATCCAAAAGGGGATTACAACTGGTGTACTTGCAATTTCTTCCATTTTGAATGCATTCTCGTAACCGACAAAGCAGCTCCCAAGCACACTGTCCCTTTTCCAAAGCATCCTTTACTTTTTCACAACGCTCCTTCGCGATTTTGTAGAGACAGCACCAAGCTTCTTCGTACTCTGGGGGTTCCAGGTCATCGGCATCAATCAGACAGTATCCTTGATCCATGTACTCCTGCATAATTTTGATGGCAGCACAGTACGCCTTCATAGCAGCTTCAGTGTATTCAATAGCCTTGGACTTGATTTCCTTGAGAGCCGTTTCCAATTCAGCATTCGCTTTTATGATCAGTTCTTCTTCACACTCCATTGATCTCAGACATGGACTATCTTCGCATTTCTTGTCAACACAGTCGTCGTCACACCCACATCCTCTAGCACAGGCTGCTTGGTAGAACCCATTCAAGATTCCATCATTATTTGGATCGAAAATTGCTTTGCCTCCGAGCCCAATGGCTGCGCCAACTGCGGCAGCAAACAGCTTTGCTGCTAAAGATCCTTTGTAGGCTTTTTTTGAGGAGTTTCCGTAATAAAGAAACCTTTTGCTTATTAGCTTCATCCCTTCAAGAGGTGGATGTCGAGGTTGTTGGTCGGCAGTTCCCCAAGCGCTCTTCATAGAACATAATGACCGCACGTTTGATCCAAGGGTTGGTTTCGTTATTTTCTGTCGCAGTAACGAAAATCCGCAGCCATTTTTTAAGACATTGGTGATGTAGGAGCGGACTCCAATCATTTTATTTTTTCGTGGAGGAAACTTTGAAATAATATTACAAATCGGACAATTTTAATCTAATTATTTGATTTAAATTACAGCAAAATAATAGTGGTATAATCAAAACTCACATTTAGATGGGCTCCAACTGGGTAATGTTATGTTTAGGGTGAAAATTCAATGCAAATGGATGGGAGCTTTTTAAAGCACAATACAAAACTGGTATATTTATCTGTGTTCTGAAAATAACAGACATTCACAAGAAAAATATGTAATGATTTATCTTCTTGGATAGGTGTGGAGGTAACAACAATGGGGACCCCATGTCTTGACAACAGGCGCCCATAACCTATGATTATGATAACCACACTCTAAAAACTGGATTCCGTTGCAAACCAATTATTTAGAACTTAAAATCGGCGAAAGATGCTTTTTTGAATGATTGCTGCCAGTTTTGTACAGCTAGAAGTAGGTGTTCATGTTTATAAGTGTCGATCCCCTAAAATTTCTCATTAATTTAATCGGTTTTCCATGTAGCCACAATGACAAATGCGTTGCTGCTTTGGTTCCATTTGGAAAAGTTTTAGAACATGAAACAGTCCTCGTCCTAGTACGCTTGAATCGTGGTGATAGAGGGACAGAAAACGCATAGTCAATCTCATTAACCACATAAAATGTTTTCCACTTCAATGAACTTCATTCGTTAAAACATTTCGAAATGTGTTTATAAAAGCTTTCACTGCATATGTGTTCATTTGCTATCATTTGAGTAATTAAAATTCAAACTTTGAAATAAGGAATATGCACACATGATGCACGGTGAACCTTTCCCCGCAGTATAAAAAAGCATAATGCACGCACATAATATTTGATCAGACATTGCATTGCTCTTTGGTTGCATGTTGATTTGTGAGAGAGTGAGTGCATACATGCGAATTCGATTTCCGTAAGTGCATGTTATCTATTTCAGACTTTCCATTTAGATATGCATGGAATATGGATACATAATATTTGTAATTGTTTATGCGTTAAGGAATTTCCAACTTAACTTATTTTATTTTGAAAATTGACTAATCTGGCATTGAAACCCAACGTATGTATGTAGCAACTTTTTTGTCCTCATTAGTCAACTCAGCTCAGCTTACATTTCTTTAAGATTCAACTCGATGGAAATCCATATCCGGTTGTCCTGTGATGCAACTTGACTTTTTTTCGTTTTGAGAGAACACAGCTATACAATAGGGTTATTTAAGACGCATCAAAGCTTCTCGATGAAATCATCTTCATAGCACACCAACCACATCACCAAGTGCCTTGAAAAGTGAAACTGCATATCTGTCAAGTGCATTTCAACCTAAACTGTTCTGCAAGAATTGCGTTTCTTGTCTCTTTTCTTTGTCTCCATCCAATTCCCCTGGCTTCTTTCCTCAAACATAACATGAATTGTGTCTCATGAGACTCAATTTTCTTAAAAGAAAAACTTTTCTTCCGGAAGTTTCATACAAAATGTGTACTGTACATCTACTGAGAAGTTTTGTCAGTTTTTTAAATCATGTCAGCAAAAACATATCAAACTACACCTCTACATTTTACTTTGTACAGCTATCGATTTTTCTATTTCCACTTCATCATTCGTCTATCTTTTATGAACTTCACATGTCACTGCACTATGCACCGGGAATTTTATGCACACGAAGCAAAACTTTCACTTTTTATGATGTCTCTATCAGACTCAAGATGAATTGCCATCATGAGTCATGAAGCACAGACAGTCATGCATGATGATATAAAAATGATATGGAATCCAAATGCAATGTCAAGCCAAATATAATATGTTTCCTTTGTCTTTCTGAAAAATGTATTCTCGTCATAATAAAAAATATGATGAGCACGCACACAAAATACAACAAATATAAATCGTACGTGCTATCTCTCAACTTTGTCTGCTTGGGTTTTTGTGTCATTTTTTTCTTTTTATTTGAATCAGGCTTATTATTACTTATTTTCGTGTATTTTTTCCCTTCTTATTCTCTTTGCTTGTCAACAGAGTGGATAAAAGCATTGTTTTAGAATTTTCTTGCTTTGATACCATCGAATGCTATTACTGTTCACAAAACAAAACTATATTTTACACACACGCATTTCACCTACGATAAAATAAATTGGCAACTTCAAATACAACTTGTTAATTCAAGGGAAATTGTACTTTCTCCGAAAACTTCAACCCTGTTTTCAATGTACCAACCATTTTGTCGACAGATAAACATGTAAATTCTTTCGTATTCATTCATGCATGCATTTGACCGTGGTAGTCACCATAATGTTCTGTTGAAGAGGTACTCCGTCAACGTCAATGTGTACGCTCGTCACGGTGCAAAATGATTTGAATCGGGGCATTCCCAAGAGATAGATGGAATTCTATCTATTGTGCATGTAGCATGATGAGCGAAATTTCGATGCATTTTGAGATTCATTCAAGCGGAACGGAAGAGTCTTTTGTTTCCGAAATTCGAGAGAAATGTATGCGACTGTGTCTACATTGAAAAGGGAATCCTTCTCGTCATTATCATCAAAGCAGAAACTTAACCAAAATACCAATACATTTTTTTGGGATTACAGCAGAGAAAACGTCCATTTCCTATTCCCTTTTAAAGTCATTGAATGAATGGCGATACAGCGGGAGGAGTAACATAAAGCGTGATTGCTATTGCTAGACACTTTATTTTATACTTTGTATACTTAGGTATTACATCGGATATAAGATGCATATAATATGCCGCGTATTGAGAAAGCGTGCAAGTGAAACAGGGAAAGTGTTTTATGGTTCAGCTACGTAGCGATTCACAGAAATTTTCCTTCATTCAATCCCAAGCGGACTGCTCACTCAGACTCAGCTCACTGCGTAAAATAATCCCTACTCTTCAGTTCAGAAACACACACAAGACATTATGCACTTTTATTCACGTTTATTTCATTTTATGTGTATACGACATCCATCCAACAAGAGAGAAAGAGCATCATCGTTGCACTTTCTTTTTTGTTGGTTTATGGTCACTGCATCTGAACAAGACTTGATTCTGTTTTTGGGGAAATGATGATGATGGTCTCGGTAGTTTAGGGGAAACTCACATAATAGGCATACATACATATGCATGCATAGCAAGATGAGGATTGAGTGATAAAAAAGACGCACACTTACACTCACGTACATTTTCTGTAAATAATACTTGTATATCCATCCACCAGTCAGGTCTTCAAACATTTCACCACCCCAACACCACCAATCCAACTTGTTATAACCGCTGGCGTCCCACCAGGAGTCAAGGTCATTGAATCTTGTACACTGCACTGCAGCTTTACTCTCTTTCACACGTTTTCCGACAACTAATATTTAAAAGCTTACTGAATGGCATAGACTGTGACTTGGCTTGACTGTAAAACTACACTCCTGTGAGCTGTGCCGTAATAGAAGGGAAAGTGAACATCCTTTCATCTCACTTTTTCTTAATTTCTCTCTTCTCAGAGTTAACTATGAGTTGTTGTTATGTTGGTTAGCGAGATATAATTGCTCAATTGAGCTACATCCACATATTTTCTTTCCTTCTTCTCCTCCTCTTAAGTTTATTATGAAAGACAGTATAACAGATAGGTTGGCAGAGGCAGACATAAACGCGTATGTTATACCGAAATGCTACGTTATATATTATACCGACAACAAACTTTTCTGTCTTAAGTCTTTTGTATATCCAGTAATCTAAATCTACCTTGTTCAGTTGTGTGTGTTTTCCCCCTTGTTAAGCTAAGACAAAACAACCCTGCAAATAAGTTAACTTTACTCCACTGAAAATTGCTTAGTTGCTTTGTTAATATCATATCTTATATCTATCTATCTTGTAAGAAAGTTGCACATTGCAAAGGCAGACAGACAAATGGAGGAAGGAAGAAGAAAATAACTTGTCGTTCAAAAAACCAACAAAACAGGCAAGACAAGAGACAAGGGATGTTTGTATCTGTGTAACGATATTATCCATCCGACATCCTTTTCCTCTACAAAACAAACAACACGAGCAGCAAAAATAAATAGAAGAATGTTCAATGTTTCTTCATTTTCATTATCCAAATCTTCATACAATGAACATAGAGAAAAAGGATTTTTAGCAACATTTATTTCTGAGTCTGGCCTAACTCAATTTTTACTCAAGTGGATTTCTCTCTTAAGGAGAACAAGAAAACAACCAGTTACAAATTACTTGCCAAGTTGATCTTGACGAATGTACTCATTTAGTTTACACTTTTTTCCTTTCTTCACTTTGTAGGAGAGAAAAAAAGATGCAATGCGTACTGTGCGGATTTCTGTCTTTTGTGTTGTATGTCGTGTCTGCGGATGCCATGTAATTTATTCATCCTCAACTTCCCATTACTTCTCTTTTCAAGTTCAAGAGCATCTGGTAAAGATTTTTGTTTACTTGTCAGACGGATATAAAAGAAAGTTTATTTTTGATGCAAGAAGACTGGAATGTATTCTCAAATTTCTGAGCAGATGCAATTTTACCTGTTTTGCAAGTATAAACCACAAGATTTTCTAAAAGGAAGATTAGAATGGAACAGACAAACATTTTCATATGATTATAAATTACAATTTTACATGCTTATTTTGGTTGGGATGCTGGGAGTAAAGGTAAATCACATACGAGCCTTAATGAAGTCGATTTCATCAAATTAAAATTCCATGTCAAGCCGTGTCAAGAAAGGTGGCTTGGTTTTGAGGTTTTGCTCGTCAATCAAAGTGAGACATGACGTGAATGTGGTTACGACACGACTACCCGACACGACTAAATATCTACACACAAACATGCAAATACATCCCGTATATTTTTTATGCATCGCACGTTCCTCCTTAATAATCCCATAAAATTCTCCATCTTCTCCACAATATTTAATCATAAAAGAGATGAATCAACAAAGTCAGTTTGGAAAGTCTGAAGATCTTTGGGAAAGTGAAAGGCTTCAATGGAACCAGCTCAGTCAAGAAAACAACACACAAAGCAACAATTCATCCACGCCCCCACCATTGTCAAAAGATTGTTATGTTTATTCCCCTTTTGCTCTTGAGTAATCTATGAAGATGTAAAAGAGATAGATGATAATAATTCGTGCTCACGTGTATTTGTATGTGTTAAGCTGAAAAGTTCAATACAGTGTTCCACACGGGTATTCCTCTCATGGAAAATATCAGGAAGTTTGCTTTAAATTATTTTTAAAATTCTCAACTGAACCTCAACGTAATTATGTAATTAGAATTAATTTCATGTAAACTACAGTTGAAAATTAATTTAATATGTGCTTATAAATACAAAACATTATTACCTAAATACCTTACCGTTCTATGAAAAGATAGAAGTCGTTAAAACTTTCCCTGGAATTTAAAAATTTTCCGGACAATACGATTTAAGCCTACTAACTAAGAAGGAAATCTTGGTATATTGAAAGTTAAAAAAAATTGAATTGCAATTGACATTGCATTGCACACGGTCATATTTTATATTTCTTTTTCTCATCCCATCATGTTATGAAATATCCCCACTTCCAGCTTTTGTCAGCATGTTAAGGATATCATATAGGCAGAAAATACATATTTTTATTGTTGCTGATGTGCTCGTATAACCGGAACAAGAGATGTGTATGTGTGTATTTTTTTTCTTTACAGCAATTTGAAAGTCTAGATGCAACACATCGAACATGCACATAAAAACTGTACCCCCTCCTGTTGTTAGTCTCATAAAAGATGTTAAGGTTATGGAATACCAAAAATGCAGGCAAAATTTTCCATAAGCAAAGTATGAGTACTCATATCAGCATAGAGTGCACTCCGCCTCCTTAGCTGAGCTCAAGCAGGGAAATAGTGAAAAATTATTTTGTTCTTTGTAATTATTCGAAATTTCTTCGTTATTGAAATATGTGAGGTTGTAGACTTTGTTCGGGCTTTCATGGGCTACAATATGACACAAAAAGCTAGAAAATGCTATAGAAATCCTAGGACTAGATACGGTTTAAAGTTTGAATTACTGATCGCCCGGGAAGTGATTTCTCGAGTGTAAAATAGTCAAGGAGTCATTCAGTAAACAAGTATGTTAATCTAAAGCATTTTCGAGATTTCTTTTTTTATACATATGTACGTATGTTTTTGCATGATTGACACCTGGGTTCACACTGAGCACGTCAGCTGCCCACCCCTTCTCTTTTACAGCTATGCACATTGCGTGCACTGAACGGTCCCTTATTTCAACTGGCTGTGGACTGTCAAGTCTTTGCTTTGCTCTGATCTCTCATTTCAAACTGACCGGTATGCATTTTCCAAAGGTACTTACCGTGCATGCATACATTTCAAATGCAACTTTGTGTATATTTCTTATGGGAAAAAACGCTCCATGTACTTAACTATATGCACACGATGACTTAAAAGATCAGCTCGTCAGCACACGAGAAAGAAAAATTTCCGATGGGGATTGTGGCGGTGACGAAAGATGAGGGGAAAATAAAATGAAAAGTCAGGGGATTAGGTGAAAACGTGAAAAGTGCGATGGGAGTTGAATTTTACTTTTTTATCACTACAAGGCAAAAATGTAAAAGGAAATACTGTATTAATCTGTGAAACAGGGCAGGTGGGTAATGTGAGATTTTAAAATTAAAGATATACCATACAACATACTTATATTTCTTTAAATAGTTGGAATCTTCTATCTTTAAGCTGTAGATTTTCTTGCGAGTTTATTTATTTCTTAGACTATTACATTGGGGATTTATCCAACAACGATGTTATCTACCATTTCACATCACTTACTTTTTTGCCTAAGGAAAATTTCCCTCATTTCACGAGAAAAACCACCACACTCTCCAAACCATCATCAGAATTGCTGCAAGTGTTTGAGAATATGCGTTTCTCATTGTCAGTGCAATTTTTTCCAGAATGCCCATTTCCTTTCTAACAGAAACGTTGAATATATTGAGCTCTTCTTTTATGCTATGTGGTAATGTGGTGTATGGGATGGGATAGAATATAAAATTGAGGTACATTTTAAATGAAGACGGTTTCCTTGAGGGTAAAAGAAGTGTTAAGAAGATGGTCGTAAAATATTTCACTTCACACACCATACTTACAACCACCAGCAGAATATAAACCGCACACACTCTACACACATAAATTTTCAAGTTGAAGCTTTTCCACCACCACCACCATGAAAACAATATGAACATGTAAAAGGAACTTAAATGACTTAATATTATTAAGATTTACCATTTAAGAAAATGGTTAAGAGTTTAGTGTAGTGGAATAGCAGCAGTGTATTTACAGCTTATTTCTCGACCCTCTCTTCATATAATGCGTACATAAAATATTTACAAGTCTAAAAAAGTACAATGGACATAATAGGATACGGTTTAACAACTTTCACGAAACATAAAATCTCTTTTTTGCACACACTTTCACTCCATTTGTGTTTGGGTGAGAAGCAAAATGAAAATGAAACGACCAATACAATATCTTATTTCTAGAAACCAATTTAACCTTTTATTTCTTCCAGTTATCCTCTTTTTGTGTGAAATACTTAAACGGTCAATGTGGCCTAAACCAAACTACGAGAATATTGTACACTTGCTTGTTAAACAGAAGAAGTAAAAGTTTAAAAAAAGGGAAAGTAGAGACAAAGATGAATGTGAACAATTTACTGTACCACCACACACTTCGCCACAGACACACAATGCATATTACTATGATTATCTTGTATGCAAAATAGCCTATGTGTTTTGTCGTCATTGTACATTCATTTTATCCAACAATAAAATATGGTTTTGAAGAGAGAACAGTTGTGCATTATGTGCATGCATTTATGGTTGAGCTCAAGTCACAGTCAAGCACCCACACACTCACACAGGTTATATTAATATTATGTGTGTGTAGTTTGCAAAGGAGAGAGGAAAAATATGGACGGATGAATGAGTGGGATAAATTCTTCCACTCTCTTGGACTTCTTATCCCATTCCATTTTTTTTCTTTTTTTCTGTGACTGCTGTTCTTGATCCCATTTTTCCACTTTGCTGAGTAGAGTACCACTTGGAAATATTTCATAAGATACCTCAGCTTTCTCCGGCAAAGCAATAGCAATGGCATGCGTGTACCGTAAAGGGTTAAGAAGTTCTCAGCATGATGACGATGATGATTATACCATCATACCAACGAACCAACGTCATGAAACACAGGAAGTTTTCACAGTTTTCTTTTTGAAGATATGCTCAAAGAAGTAAGAAATTGTATATATGTATATGGTCTCACAAGTTGAAGTTAGAAATGTGTTGAGAACTTTTTAAGCGAAACACTTGAAGAAATTCATGTTGTGTATTTTGATATGAATACCTTTCAAAAAGGAGCTCAGTTTCGTTAGGATAAAACTTTTTCTGAAAAAGTGAAATGCTTATCGTCCCATGAAATTCTGCAATATTCTGAAATATTCCAGAGCTAAAAGAATTTTTCATTTATGAAAATAAAACGAGATGATATGACATGATGATACTACTGATGATTACGACTACATGATACTTTTGATGTCATTATGACATGTCATGCATGCATGCCCTTATTACTCCACTCCATCCATGGATCCGGATCCACCTTAAAGCACCCATAGAAATAATACGTGGTATACTTATTTGATAAGTTTTTATACTACGTCAATTCCAAAATGACCGAAGTTAAGCACATGTCCAATTTACAGTATTGGTGTAAAAAATATAGTTTTATATCCAATATTACTTCACAAAAATACTGTCCAAAAACTAATGGATTTTACAGGAATCGTGTAAAAATTTGTAAGCATGGTTGTAACAAATAGTTCAAGGGACTCTCCCACTGATCCTTCCAAAAAAGTGGTTACATCATCACAGGCCATCCTCATTGGTGCCTACACATTGGTAAGCTATTATATAACCAATTAGTGGAAATTTTAAATAGTTTTGTGGCATATTTGTAAAAATTTGATGCACGAATCTGAGCCACTTTAAATTTTTGATTCTCAATTTAGGCCCTTGATGTATTCGTATATTCCATCACGTTGTCTCTGATTGGAACATACTTATCTTCTTCAGTTGCAAAGGTGTTCAACCTTCCTTCAACATGGGAACTTATACTAACCGTTTTGATCACCTTTTCCATTGTTTATTTGGGCTTCTTATTATTTGGCGAAGCGTCTTACTGGAACGATCTATTTGCTATGAGAGCATTCTACTTCAATCTTCTAAACGTAAAATTACTACACGTTAAAAAGTCATTTTTATCTTACCAAAACTGAGGAATTTAATTATTAACTGTTCACATGAAAGATTCGAGACGCTGCAAATGGCGCAATTTTCATAGTGGCTTTCTACGGCCTCGCTACCTCAGTTGACACAATGGTATCGGACCGAGCCATGAAATCCACACCGGTGGGAGAAGGAGCAACCTACTTCTGCGCGAAGACTCTTCTAAACTACTTCCATATGGACAAAAACATTATCAAAGAACTTGGCCTGAAGTTACCTCACAGAGGGGGCATCACTGATCCTGACTTTGGCGAAAATAGCAGATATGAACACGGAGGTGCGTATATGTTCTATTGGGCAATTTTGGCTTCTGCTTGTGCTAAAGTAGTATATTTTAATACTCTGTATACCTATGTACGAGCAATTGAAGTTTTTATGTCACTGAAACCAATATTTAATGGTATGTAAACCCAATAAATATATTTTATTTATGAATTCTTCGTGTTTTAACAAAAAAGTTATAATTAACTTTAATTCTTAATTTTAGACGACGAGGAATAAGTAAGCGGAAGACGTTAGGAGGTTGCCGCTAATAATCAGACTACCAACATGAAGTAAATGATGATGATGACGTGTGTAGTCGATCAGCAACTAATGATTTACAATTTTCGTCTCGACTATTTTTAAAATCTATCCATTCTTTTTACACGAATAAATGACATTTCTTGCAACAAAGTACATTTGTGCACTGATTTTCCCGCATATCCTCTATCCTCTATTTTCAAAATGTTTGCTGTAGAAGCACCTATGGAAATTCTTTATTGCGTTTGCATTCTAAATTATTGAAAAAAATATTACAGAATATCAAACCCAAAATATAATTGATGTGCATATAAATAATGTATTGAAAACAGATCACTCTGCTACTCCGCACACTACATTTCGTCCTATTTATTTATACAAAAATCAAGTAAAAACTAGTAGTCATAATGAAGTTCTCCCACATAACTAAGGCTTTCAATAGTATATTGGTATGTTAACAAAAGTTTTAAGTTAACGTGAACAAATGATTGGAGTTTGAAATCTTGATCCTGAACTTAACTATTAACCTGTTCCGCTTTTCAGATAGTTGATGCAGTTCTCTGCAATGTGTGCATGCCTTATCTTGGGGTGAACCTTTCAGCTTTCTTTGCCGAGGAATTCCAACTGTCAACAGAGTATGAACTTTTGTTAACCGTTCTGTTTAGCTATTTGTTTGCATCGATCATTCTCTTAGCACATGGCCGTCGTACACGTTGGAAGCCTCAGTTTTCAGCTCAACAGTTCCAATACTGTCTTATTCAGGTACTAACCTTGCTTACGTTATTTACATAGTTTGGATTTTTATTGGACGAATAAATTAACTAAAATGTACTCTTGACTAGGTTCGAGATTTGTTAAATGTCATGATATCAATTTTCTGTCTCTATTGTATTGGGGTCATTGTTCAAAAAATAATGGAGGATGAGGCAATTAAATCCCCTCCAGTTGGCGAAGGTGCAGGCTACGTAATCATTAAGTTAGTTCTTGGGCAACTAAATGTGGACATTGACTTACTCCAGGCTGCGAAGGACCTTGGACTGAACTATCCTAAGAGTGAAGAACCACGGGAAATACACATATTCGAACATGGGGGCGAATTTATGTTCTGCTGGGCTTTGCTGGCATCTTGTGTTGCAAAATTGACGTATTTTAACTCAGTTTTTACTATTATTCGTGCTTCGGAAATTTTCATAGATCTTAACCCGAAATTTAATGCTGGTATGGCTTTGCACATGGTTTTATGTACTGCATACGAATAGTCGGATTTGATTTAACTTCAATTTTCAAATCGTACTTATCATTTATTTATTTCATATTAGAAGCTGAAAACGATACAGCATTACAAGAGCAGAATAATGAGGAGGAGAATGCTCAGGAGAAAAATGATCAGGAGCAACATGATCAGGAGCAAAATGTTCAGGAGCAAAATGTTCAGAAGCAAAATGTTCAGGAACAAAGTGTTCAGGAGAAAAGTGTTCTGGAGCAGAATGATGAAAGGGACTCGGATCTATCCATACAATTCCAGCAAGATCAAACAAGCGGAAGAAGTGAAATATAATGTATTTCAAACCTCTGGATGTACCAGAATATTTTATGTACCTAGTACCTAGTTATTTTTCTGAGAAAGGACTGACGAAAAAATGAATAAAGTATTGAAAGCGTAGCGTAGAGAAAATTACATTTTAGATTATTCAACATCATGATGAACCTTATAATATGGTTTGATTGTCATAAAAAATGTTTAAGAGTAGCTAAACAAACACGATTTATTGGTTGAATGACCAAAAATATAACAACTTACTTTTTATACATGCCATTTATCTATCGTAATTTAAAAAAAACTGCTGGCGAAGCATAGTATTGCTTTATATATATGTATACAGACTATATTTGTCTATATTTTGTATTTTCCGATTTTTAAGATTATCAATGTAAAAGCTGTCAAGCAGTCAAAGTCATTGTCTTATCCATTCTATCATATCCATATGCGATTAGTGCTACCCTACGAATTACTTTCAAAGCTTAGTTGTCTGCTCGTCCAAGCAAACTCAAGACAACTACCGTCATGTCAGCTTTCATCAGTTCAGAAAAAATGAAATCGAAAAAAGAAGAAGAATTATTCTGTGGAAAAAAGACTGGGCCCGTCTGCTTCAAGTGTGCAACTAAATGAAATGAATGAAAGAGAATGTATTTTGAATAGACATTTTGAGACTTGACGCACAAAAAGGAGAAAAATTTCAATTTTCATCATCGCTATTCTCAAAGTTTGCTATATACATAACTAAAGTTTTGTGGTCTACTCTTCTATCATCTCAAGATATACATTTATGGATGCACACATGCAATGTATGTATATTGAAGAAGAACAAGGCAAAAATTGGAATTTTATTCAAAATGAGCAAAATGGGAGTATTTTTTCTTTCCTTCAATAGGGCCACCGCACCAACAAAAAACTTTGGGGAAAGGAAGACGACGACGATAGCGGCTGGCGACGCGGAGCTGGTTATAATGCAGAAGAGGATGAAAATAACACAATTTTTTGCATGAATATAATAGTCATCAATACAGCAAAGCTGACTATCTGTTTGACAGGAATGGTTATGAAGTGAAATGAACAGAGAATTATTTCACCTCCGTTTCCCGTTCCACTTCACACATTTAAACAACGAGGCATATATATACGTTTAATATGTGATGTTATATGAATTTTCCAACGAAAAACTCAAATCCAATTTTTATTCCGTCATCACATGATCATCATTCTCTTTTTTCGATGAATCTTCTTCTCCTTTGCTCATACTATTTATGTGCGCAATATACAAACGTATGTATACATTTTCTACGTATTATGCATGCATGTACGCTGATAACGCAACATAGCATCACATCTACATTCACCAACACCCTTCTTTACACAACTTTCTCTATTTTCCCCCAATGCCATCGCCATCACCATCACCGCAGGTTTTTGGTCGGTCGGTTTTTTGTCGGGTGAAATAAAAATTCATACCAATTCAAGCTATTTTTTCCTTTCCTTCCTTTTCCCGTTTTTATATCAGTACCACCATCCTCATCAATCCGATTTTAGGCTTTTTTCTTACCATCTATTCCACACAACAGAACGAAATGAAAGGCAAATGTTCTTACTTTTGTTAGGTGCGATATGATAAGCAGACAGACATTGGAAGAAAATTCATTGCATTTTATGGAAATTTCCCATTTATCTCAATCTTCAGATCGATTCAATTGCAATAGTTTTGTTGAAAGGGATGTGAAATGTGAAGTAAGTGGTGCTTGAAAATACCATGAATTCGGTGTTTTTTCGAACAAGACAGCAGACATGGGAGAGAGAAAAATGATAACGCTAAACGAAAAAAGCAAAGAGAATCAGCAGAACAAAATAGGTCACAGAAGAAGACGGAAAAAATAAGAGAGAGAATGAATTTTTCGGCTTCAGAGCAGAAAAAGACACTTGTGTGTGTCAAGAAGATGCTGTCAAGTATCTACAAAAACATCACTTCCACCAAAAAAGAACACAGAAATAAGTAAGGCAAAAATACAGTAAAAAGAGGAAGAAAATTCAAGTCTATCTACACTTGTATAGTTTTTTGAGGAGTCTTAGAAGAAGAAGGCGGAGAAGTACTATAATAACATGTGCTTGTGCAATTTTGCTTCAAGGATTTCTTTTCTACACCGGAAGAAACCTTCGCCTTCCATGCCATGATACTTACTACTGGACAGTTGTATATATGTCAATAGGAAATTGTCTTTCTGTCTTACTCTTCTTTAGGCTTGGAGTAACAATGCTTACGCTTCTCTGTGTTTCCACATACTTATATATATGCATTTGTGTGCTTGTGACAATGACGGAGAATGAAATAGTGTACGAGAGAGCTGTATAAGGAATACGAAATTTTTGGAGGGCAACAACATTTGGAGTTTACAGCTACTCTGGAGAAATAAAAAGACTATTTTGCTAACTGAAATGCTTTAGCGTTAGTTTGGTTTGCTTATTATTATCAACAAGCGTTTATATAGGTATATTTATTTTACTTACTTGAGAGCATAGCTAAAAGAGAGAATAAAAACCTCTTGTTTTGTTAAGAAACTTGGAATTTTAGTAGTGATGTGAGGATGATGGTGATATATACTTCTTGTACATTGCCAGCATACAAAACAATGCCATGTGCCATTTTCTCCTTTTGCGAAATTCCATAGTTTGTCTGTTGGGCTATTTGCTAGCTGAGAGATTCGGAAAAGAACCAACTGATGATGTTACGAATGGGGTAAAATGAAATATATTGGATGCCATATTTCTTTAGTTTTTGCTCTCATTGATTGTAACAAGCAAGTATGTATGATCATTCCATTGCCACAAGCATTCCATTTCATTTCTTAACAGTTAACTCTGCAAAGCACAGTTATACAGATGACAATAATATTTTCTCAGTCAGTAAATCCGACTTGAGAGACACAAAAGTTGTTGGATTTGTCGACAGATTGCTGCTTGTTTTATGCTGCATTGCAGAGAGCTAGACAATGTGGCCAAAGAGGACCTAAAGCTATACTTTTTGGACAGGATGAATGGATGATGATGGAGTAAAGTGGACAATAGTGAAAAATATTACTTTTTGTTTGTCTGTAAGATATAATACCTATATATGTGTATGTATACATGAAAAAATATTGCGAACACAGCAACTTTTTTCCAATTCATGTCGTATTTATATTCCATGTAAACCACTCAGTCTTATTTCCTCATGGAAAGGTTGAATATTTTTCACACGTTTTACACAGACGAGACTCAGTCAACTCTTCAACAAATTCATGTGAATTTCAATTTTTCCTTCTGAGTACCTTCTTCCATCCTTATTCTCTAGTCAGTTCATGCTTCAAGAAACCACAATTTTTTACTTGGGCCCAAACAACCGAAAGATAGCCTAGCCATGGCCCAGGAGGAGCACACGTGTGGCTACTTTCTCTTTCAGAGATCTTCACTGGCTGGAAGGAAAGTAATAGATATTTGTACTATCATTGTGATCATCATCATTTTGCAATCTTTTGATATGATTTTATTAGTATGCATTTATTCATATGTAAACATGTACAAAAGTAAGCATTATTGTACAGGAGCAAACGGCAGTGGGAGCCAATGTTTCCTTTTATTTGCTTATCACCATTTCCACTTTGTTTAAATTCAAGAAAGAAAAGTGCACTCGGCTGGAACACTAATTCAGTTTGAAAATTGGCTAGACCTCAACATCTTTTTTCTAAAGTGGATGCTTTCCAAAATTCACAATTTAATGTATGCAAACATACTACAACAAAAAATACATGAAGCTACGAAACTAGTTCATGATCCTAAAAATTTAGTGGAGATTTTCATTGGAGTAAAATGTTGAACAGATTGCTATAGTCCACAATTTTCCTGAGAAATTCTACACAAGGACTTTTGCCACATTACCCACCAAACTCTCAACTCTTCGGGCTACCTTATACATCATCATGATAGAATCCTCCACCAATCCCGACCAAAACCACTTACCACCGCGCACACCAATCCGTGAAAAGTAGAGACAAGACACACATGAATTTTGAAGGGTGTATCACATGCTTCAGGTATACACAATTTTTTCATCCTTCTAAAATAAAATAGCACTTTACTTGTCTCATCTTTTTTATTCATATGGAACATGTAACATGAAACAATACAAGTTATTTTGCTTTTAGCCTAAATTCTATATACGGTTTGATATAGCGGGTACCTGGAGTAAACAAGCAGAAATACTAGAAAAAGGAAATGGAAATTCGCCATAAAAAACTCCAACTTTCACTCCGTTCTGCGTCTGTGTTACACAATCAGTTGCTCTCTGTTGCTGTCGATTCAAATAATACTCTTCGTTTCATTCTACTTGTTTTTCTCTTCTTCTTGTTTCCCTTTCTCCCTTGCCTACTGACACACAAGTTTTGGGTCCTTTGAGAGAATGAATGAATGGATGATGCTCTTGGCTTGTTAGTTTCTTTCCCAAGATGACTTGCAAAATCAGACAAAGAATACAAAGTCAAGAAAAGTCTTTTTGGGAAAATGGAAACTACCAAAATAACAATTCCCTTACTCTACCAAGTCAAGTTGGTATTGCAATATCCTAGTTTTTAGGTGGCCATCATCGTGATGATCATCACATCACAAAAAAGGTTCTATTCCATTATTCTGGGTACGATATTCACAACTGGTCAGCCATAACGAATGTATAAGTAAATAAGTACATTCACACTTTTAGTCGCGAATATCAATAAAACTAGCAAACCCAATAAGAATTTTCATGTATAACTATATATTTATAAAGCCTTTATGAGTATTATAGTATGTGTAGTAGTAGAACAATTGTTTTTCTTGTATTCATTGCTATTTCCCAACAGTATCATGGTACGTTGTACAAAATAAAAACTTTGCAATTCCCTTCTGCTAACCAGCAACTCCACTGGTAATCGTGATTGTGATGTGATGATAGCCAAGCAAAAAAGCGATGATAAGGCGTGAACAATCCTTTTGAATACTTTGTTTGCTTTAGTACTAAAATACCATGCCATAATAATCAAGAGAATGAAATGCGAAGAAAAGTACATTACATTTGTAAGTATCGTTGCAATGCAGTCTGCAAACTGATATATTTTTCATTTCTCTTTTCTCCCAAACAAAACTTTACTTCTTTTTTTCAATTTTCCCCCAAAAACTTTTTGCAGAGCGAAAAGGGACCAAAAAGAAATGGAAAATGCCTTATTTCTTATACAACAAAGCTAGCTGCTGCTTCAAATTGAAAAAGCAGAAAAAAACTCCTGCTGAGTTTACTGAAAAGTTTCAATTTCAAACAAAAACAAAATAAACTCTCTCAACAGCGCTATCATCACCACTACCACCACTGTCATCATCATTTTCCAGAAAATTACAAAGTTTACTCACTCAAAAAATATAAAATATATCCCTGTGTAATAATCTGATGATTTTGATACGATGTGTGACGACTATGAGTACAAAACTCAAATAAGTTTCTTGAAAGCTGTCCATAGTACTCCAACCCATTACTCTCATTCATATGGAACATCAACAACAACAAAAACTTATGTCTGTCTTTGTACTTTTTTCAAAACAAACTTTTTTTCTTATCGAAAAGAGAATATCTTCGAATTTTCAGATAAATAATATCATTTGTGGAGTATGAACAGTTACAAAAGTACAAATAAACGCATCTAGCAATAGTTGCCACTTTTTTCTCTTGTTCGCAAAGCTTGTCACTCTTTCTCTCCAAACGACAGAGTTATATAAAAGTCTTCTTCTTCTGTATCCAAACCAGAAAGAAAAGTGCGTATTATAGAAAGAAGCGCATGTCTTGTACGACGGCGGCATCACAACCAAAAAAAATCATCTCTCTCTACTGCTTTCGCTGTATATGTATTTTCTTTTCGGATCGATGTTGGAAACTGCGAGATCTGCCTTCTATGCATACCTTCACTATATTACCATCATGGCTTGTGAGTTTTTTTATCACGTAGCAGACCGGGATCAGTGTGCAACTCTCTCTTGCCAGTCAGTTTTGTGGAGACTACCAAACCAAGCTGTCTTCTTGAATTCGTTACGTACTTTTTCATCGTCTTCTCTATTTTCTTCCTCTGATTCTGGTTGTCTGATAATAATAAGGATACCAATTGCATTATTATAGCAGCGGCATTGCGTCTGAAACGTGGGGGTTTCTTCCGTGATCCTGCAGACATAGCATACATTCACCATACATAACACATGTGCACTTCGTATAGGATACATACAGTCATTAAACATTTTTATAACGTGCTTTTGTGTGCGTTTATTATGCCAAACTTGGCATTTTCTTTCCAAGGACAAAAGTGTTTGCTGAGCTGGTCTTTTGGTGTGGTGTAAAAAACTCATCTGATCTTGACTCCATGCTTTTGGCTTAGCCACGATCACATATTCCTCAACCAAGTTAACTTAGTCTTTTTGCAGTTGTTCTACAAAGAAGGTCTCTACACGAAATAGCAAAACTTTTTTCCTCTGTGCGTCTGTCTCATTAATTCTTATAAAGTTTGGTAGTAAATACATTTTCACTCTGACGCAGAGAACATAGTATTTGTGCGTATAATAATAATAAAGGCAAAGGATAATAATAGAAGTAAATGCAAAAAACAGAGAACAGAGCATCGTACCCTTTATATGATTATGATGATTAATGTTATTGCATAATATAAAGAAAGGGTTAAACTCATTTTTCGTGACCATTGCATTGCAACGTGTGAGAATTAAGTTAAGTTGAATGTTGAATGCGAATAAAACATTATGTGCGTGTGGGCTAAAGCCGGAACCTCAAAACACGACTCATTTAAATAAATATACATAATATAACGTGCTATCAAGCTGCAGCCACCTTCCATGTGAACTCCAAACAATATAGAGAAAACGTAAAAAGAATAGAACAATTTAAACAAAAAACTCAAAACAGTTTATTTCGTGACTGCTACAAGATATAACTTCAAGCGTACTTTTGGATTTTTACGCAGAAGCTTGCAAATGAATCTAGAAAGGTGGTCATTTTGATGTCACGACTAATTGGAAAGGCCATACATCACTTTGTCCCTTTGAATTATTAACAAGCGACTGGGGTGGTGTACTCAAAAGCAAAGCACAAGTAAAAGACGCATTTTTCTCATTATAGTGGTCAGTTAAATTCCAATACATGACAATTGGAGTAGATTTTTGAAACTACTGGCCAAAATAATTGATTGTGTCATTTTGATAGAGACATTGTGAGTGACTTATGTAGACAAGTCCCAAAAACTATTGGTACATTTTGTGCTCCACATTTTTTGAGAGAACGTAACCTTTTTTACTCAGTTCCCGCAGAAAACATACAATTCACCAGGTAAGCTACTTATTTTTTATGAATATTTATAAATTATGCATTATGTTCCATTCTACCCGGGTTTTATTGTACCATCTGCTTGTCTGCATGCAATTTCAATAATAACCTTGAATTGGTCTAGTCGGAATTTTAAGACATTTTTTATGTTATCTTATAGCATTTGTAAGTACATCCATTTGCAATGGATATCTTCTCGAAAGATATTTGCATGAAATGAGGCGAGGGTGCGGAAAATACATGAAATGGGAATACCCTTCCACTCTTTGTCTATCTGCTTGTTCCCCCATTTTGCTTTGACTGGTGTATACATAACCTTGTTATTAGTTGTTAAAAATTCATTCACTATTTCATTTCATTCCAAAACTGCTTCTTCATTTTTTTCTTGTTGCTTCCTTTGATGTTAGTAGGCCTATAATCCTTTTGTCGTAATAAAGAGCTCTGTTTCCATCCAACCAAAGGAATTTTATTCCTTCATTGCCTTTGCCTTTGCCTGCACAACACATAGCACAAACACAAAGAACTTCCCCCACTTTGCTTTGCATCATCACTGCTCACTGTACTCTGCACTCTGCATATAACTCCCCTTTGTGTACGCAGGGAAATAAGGAAAAAAGAAAAAGTGAATTTTTCAACTATTGCACAATCAGTCAAGTCACTATTACACTGGGAAGTTCTGTTTTGTTATACATATTTTTATTGCCAAAATCACACAGAAAACGTACATGTATGAGGTCACCATCAAAGCGTATGCGTCAGTAAAATTTTATTCAAAAGAAATCATAAAAATTTGTAAGAGTGGCTCATAGAAGGATGGACATCCATTTTTTTCTTAAAAAACACTGTAATAATAGTACACGTACATTCTGCATAACTTGACATTATTGGAAACGTCTATTTTTTCTGTATAGCAGTCTTTTTGTCATAAAAACTACTCTCGTCTTCCCGGTTAATCTGATCTCAATTCCTTTCCTTTACTTCATCACGATATACAACACACAGAATCCAGAAACTTCTTTCCTTTTTGTTCCCTCACTCTCGCCGTCGTCAACCAAGAGTGTTCAAGCGAAATGAAAATGAGCAAGATTGTAGTGAACATGAGATCAGAAGATCGTCTTCTCTCGTAGTCTACTAGTTTTCGTACGTGCTATTATGTAACAACTTTTGGTGTACATGTCATGTCACCGTCATTGTCGCTATTACTGCAGCTAGCTGTTCAGCTTTATTTCAGCAGGGACAGAAAAAAGCAAAATGAAAGGTAAAATTCTGAACGATCAGAGTACGTAGAAGATGTAAGGACGATGTTTCTATTGCAAGACAGTGATGTGTAGCCTGCTAAAAGATTTTAACATTTACGACAACCTGCGAGCACACATTTTCTTCTACACCGACAACTGAATGCAAGGAGAAAAGTAATAAGTTATAAATTTCTGTAAATTTTGGATGATCATTGAATCATTATATGTGATGTTTTTGTGATAACATTTTGAATAAAGCCCTTTCAAAAAAGTCTCGTATGTGTAGATTGGATTAAATAACAAGAATGAATTATAATCAACCTTAGCATTGTGTTGTGTGTGTAACTACATTTATTACACAATTTATTCAATGGATAGAATAAAATGTATGCTACAAAGAGTACGTTTAGCAACCCTACAAAAACAAGTCGGGAAACTGAGTCGTGTCATGTGTCAATTACGAGTATCAGGGCGGTAAAACCGTATTTCATCGCAGTATCGATTCTAAAGATATTGTTTCTATATTCTATGTTGGAAAATTATTAAAAAAAAGGTGTAGGTACACAGAAACAAAGCTTACAAAAGGTTTAGAAAGGTGGAGCATGAGTATTTTCCACATCCATACCAAGCAAATAACAAGTCGACAATTGTGTTTATGCAGTGATACATCAGTATCAAATACAATTTATGTACTTTACGAGACTTCAAAAAGGCACTGAAATTCTTTCCTAATGACTTTATATTGTTATTTGATGATCTAATACGAAAGATTACAAACAGAAGATTAGCTATCTCAAAAGCTCGTAGCTCGTCATCAAGAAAGCATTCATTCCAGATTACTTATTTTACAGCTACAACATCCTCCTAATCCTAAATCTATCAACATGAACTTATGAAATGAATAAAGCTTGCTCTTCATCCTCCCTTGACACAAATAAACTTATAAATTCAATGAATTGAGCAGGCATTCGGCATCATCATGATAATAATGATAATGAGATGTGACGAAAGCGATCAATATTTCAACAAATTGCTCATGAATAGAAAGGTCTAATGATAAATGTATTTTCTGATCAAACTCTCTTTGTTCAGTCCAACCATTTATAAGATAACCTAAGTAGTTCAAAAATCCAAAAAGTCAGATAGGCACATTTACAAGTAATATGTATAATGTATTACATAAAAGTGCTCAAGAGTAAAAGACAGTGACAGATTTTTTGAAATTGACTTGTACTGTGCTACATTTACCACACTTAGTTGAGCTTGCGCCGTAACATTATATATTTCCACATGATTTTTTAAAGGAATAAAACAACTGCTGCTCGAAGACAAACAACCTCTCTTTCTTTTTAATCTTAATTTAGCAGGCAACATCAGAGAGAAAAGAGGGCATTATTCATGTCACTTTCAATTCACTTGTTTTTGTCGGCAGACATTTACTACCAAACTACGATCCACAAAAACAAGAAGAATTTTTATCCAATGTGTTCTCATGTGTTACACACACACACATTAAGCACAACGTAGTATATTTTCATTTTCAAGTATGTCTGTTTATGTGTTGTGAGTGTGTGCATCAGTCGAAACCTATAAAGATTTTTTTGACGCCCTAAAAACTCGGCTAACTGTACTGAGAGTAAACACACAAGCAGAAAAATTGTACGGAAAACACATCAGGAGTTTTTTTCTAGTAATTTAGTGTGTCACACAAAAATACAGAACAGAAGAGCTGATAAAAATGGCAACATCGAAAACAACGCAACGGGTCATATACATAACTTGCTACATGTAAGTCAATCGGATCTTATATTAAAAAATGTACTATCCTTCGACCTAACATGAATACATTCATACTCGTCGACATTAAAATGGAATGAGCAAAAAAGCAAAAGTCATTGCAGTTCGTTTTTCTTTTTTCCTGAGACAGATAGCGAAACACTTTAATCTCCACATTACTTTTTCTCCCTATTTATGTACATATTTATAATATTCCGGTGGTGGTGGCGGTGGAGTAATAGAATGAGATATATCGTAACTGTTCTCTCGAGCCGAAGAGAAAAAATGACTTTTTTTGTATTTGTATCAAGTGCTCTTCTGTTCCTGCTGCTGTTTCTCTATTGCGATTGCTCCAGAGCATCGGGAGTAATAACTCTTCTTATCTCACTAACACGTTTTGCTATTCATGCTACCATTTTACACACTTGAGAGAGAGTATATCATCATCTATTCATTCTTATATTAGATTGTATATGTATATTTTTCCTTGGCGGCTAAAGAAATAGAAATGATCCATCCATAAAAGTCTAAATGATTTTTACCAAAGCGGTAGTACAAGAGAAATAGAAGAGATGAACTTAAGCCGGTATTGGTTTTCCAAAAAGAGAAAACATTATGCTTTGCAGTGCATGTGGACACAGTCGATATTTTCGGCGATACTGTGAAATAGTCAGGAAAGGAAGGAAAAGGAAGTCAAGTCAACAGAGGATTTTTGCAAGAGATTTGTTCAGTAGGTGGTGGCGGCGGGTAGCAGAGAATCTTTCTATCTCTCTCATTCATGTTTCGACGAGATAATGCGCTTGCAAAAAGAAAATGGTTTGGTAGTGGTGCTACTGTTACAACTATGCTGTTAACTCATGTAAAAAAGTTTCGTGTAAACCTTTAAAGATAAGTAAAAAGACAGGCAGGGAGACATACATAGTCATATGTGAATTAAGTGCGTGCACTGTGCCCTGCTAGTGAAGAGAAATGACGGTTGAATTTTTCAAACTGTTCGGCTCATCCGGAATCCATTAATTTTAATCCTGTTTTCCCAAGACGCTTATATACATAGATAGATTCATTCAAGAAGATGAAAGTGTATACACTACAGTGTAGTAGTGTAGTACACATACATGTTGGCTATCAAAAGACTTTAAGCGACAAGGAAGTATGTATGTATATATGTATAAGTCAGTAAAACTAAACTAGTTAACACAATTACTATACATTTTGCTCTCATGCGAGTGAAAATCTTCTTCCCATCATCCCATCAGGATTTTCTTGAAACAACACCGGCTAAATTGGTATGTATCGCTTTTCATTAAAAACCTTTTGGGTTTACACTAGTTTAGAGCAAGGCGAAAATAAGAAACGTGCGTTCTCATCTTCAAATTCTCATGTGCTCCTCGCCTTGTGTGTGCGTGTGGTAAACTAATCCTCTTCTCTTTTTTTCTCTCTCTCCAAGGAGCACTGCAAAATAAAACGGCTAAAACACAGGTTTTTGTTCTTGCTAAACTTGTAACAAGATTTAAAGTCTGAAATAATAATGTAGGGATTCAGGTAAGATAGGATGTTGTGTGTGAGTGAGTGATAGATGAATAACATGTATACATACGAACATATGAGTACTGTAGCAGGCGTACTTATACTAAATAAGAAAGGATTACTTGGAAAAGAATTAACGATATTGGAGGACATTTTTTTGATAGACAACTTTATTTATCGACGTTTCGGTGTCATCTGTAC
>JAQFXM010001834.1:0-28782 GCA_034693345.1 Entomobrya multifasciata
GCACTTGCTGGTCTGATGAATGGTTCGGAGATTTGTCTAGCAAAGAATTCTTTACGAGCATCGCCGGGATAACCGTGGAGGGCTGGTGGGGGCTTTGGTGAAAATATTTGGGAGTTTCTGATAAGTTCTACATTCCCAAGGGCCAGGTCTGGCAAAGGATGGGCTGTGTGTTGAAGATGATGATGGTCGGAAATGAGAATGGTACTGCTTTCGCTTCCATTGTCCAAAAGGGGTGTGGCTCCATCAATGCGGCTGGTGCTCTTGGATTGTTGCGAGTGAGGGCTTGTACTTTTTACGTCAAAGTCTCCTAAATCAATATTTGAATCCTGTAAATAAAATAAGTTCAAAGTTGAATTAGTAAAAATACATTTTTTAACTTATATTTTAAATGTCTTGATTTACCCCAAATATAAAATTTGCCTTTACCTTAAACTTGTCTTTGACCACCTTTCTAAATCCTTCCTGCTTTCTTTTTTCCTTTCTTCTCCAGATCAAAATGGCGACCAAACCAATTAAAACCAAAATCAGTAAGCAAAGCAATGCTACTAAAATCCACATCCAAACTCCAGCCTCCTTCTTTCCACCGATCGCCCCCAGAAATAAACCATCTCCCCCAGTCACATTCAAAAACACTGACTTCTGTGCAACCAAATGTTGTTGTCGCACGACGCACTCATAAGTACCCTTATCTTTCGCCTCAACACGACGTAAAATAAGAAGACTCTGGTAATTATAGTTATTTTTATCAGGCGTCTGTTTAACTACATCTTGCAATTGAATTTTTGGTTGAAGTTGTTGCTGAGGTGTAGTTGTCGGCGGTGGTGGTGGTGGCACCACTGATGGCTCATCTGCAGTATTACTAATTACTTTTTCGGTGGGGGCACTGATATTCTTTCCTCCTTCTTGGGACTCAGATATACTTCGCACAGCCCTTTTCCTTTTAGATGAACTCTTTTGATCTGCATTTTGAATGGGATTGTTATCTTTCAGCCATGTAATTGTTGGTTCCGGGTATCCACTGTATAAGCATTCAAAGTACACATCCTGACCAAGTTGCACCTTTTCTTTGTCTTCTTCCTGTCGTGGTGCATTTATTGCGCTATGCACATCATATCTTTTGTAGAACAACTCATTTACTTTGGGATTGCACGTCATCAAGTCTGCTGCCTTTTTCCATGATTCATGACTCCGACCTTCTGAAACTGTTCCAGTGGAATTACAGGTAACTTGTTCGAAAATAGTTGAAAGACTTCGGTCTTCAAGTGTATCCATTAAAAACTTTATTTGACAATCACAATGCCATGGATTACCCCCCAAATACAAATTATCTAATCTTGTGGTCCTGAGAAATACTTTTGAGTCCAAAGTTTTCAAGTTATTCTGACTCAGTTCCAACTTTTGAAGATTAGCCAAGTTTTCAAAAATATTAGCCGGTAAAGCATCTAATTTATTGTTATGCAGTTCCAAATGCGTCAGTCCACTCGGTGGAAATATTTTACCCGATTCAATTCTATGAATAGTGTTACTGTGAAGGTATAAAAGTTTCAGACTAGCGAGACCTTCAAATACATCAGGATTCAGTACAGCGAGCTTATTATGGCTTAGATCAATTTTGGTAATTGAATTTCCACCTGAAAATGCACTTTTCTCAATTTGACGAATTTGGCAGTTTTGCAAGTTTAACTCCTTTAATGAAGACAGCTTAGAGTTCCTGAGTGAGCCGTCCTTTAGTTTTTGCAGGACATTTCCCTCGTGCATATCAAGTGCTTGGACTTGTTCCGGGTTTTTAATGTCTGTGGGTATTACATTGTACGATGTACACTTCACAGTGAACTGTCCCTTAATATGTATTCCGTTATCGCATTCGGTGGATGTGATTGAAGACTTTGGCTGGACATTTGCATCATTGCGATCTTCAGCTGCATCCGAGTTTTGCGAAGTTTGGTTTGATAGTGAAGGTGGGGCAATGGTTGACGATTGCAATGCCAATGACGGTACAAATGGTTGATTATCGCCATTTGCGCACTGAATTGTACTGATGAAAATTATAATAACTGTGAACACTGTTAAACCCGGAGACATGGACTTCCATGATTTTGAGATCAAATGGCGATTTTCGCTCCTGCATTCCATGGAGTTATACATTTTGGCTTTGCTTTTGGTACTTCCCCTACTCAGCAACATGGCGGCTTCATGAAAAATCCACATTGAACTGACTAGGATTTACCATTTACCTGAAATAATTCAGTAAAGAAAATAAAAGTTTTTTACATGAGTAAAAAAACCATGCGAGCATGATGATGATGGGTTAAATTCGTTTTTCACATGCATTTTGCAATTGCAAAACAGGCGTCAACATTTCAATACTATTTTTTACGGCTTGACACACAAAAATAATTAGCTATGTATTTATGCAGCGTACTCACATAATAAAATGAAAATTACATTACGCAATTTTTTTACTACTGGTTGTCAAAAGTTAAACGGATTTTATTGCCACACACACACACTTACACAAACACTAAACGCATCTGCAAAACTTACTATTTGTGTTTTAGTAAGAGAAAAATGAGGAGCATGGATATTTTCGTTCTGTTAATCTGTTCACACTTGCTAGACTACTGATATTGGATTACTAATGCAATTAGGCTGTTTGCATGTAACATCCGACCGAATGAATGAATGACTGCACTGACTTGACTACGTCATTCATTCATTTCATTAACAATCAGTCATACACCCTCACTGTACAAACAGCGAAAAAGACAACCAGAGTAACAAGCACTTGATATCAGTCTTCTTCAAATTATGGGCCTGCTTTGGGTGATGGCTTGATTCGTTTTAAAAATTTTTGCTACTTTCTTGAGCTATGCAGACTGCAGACTTTAAACTTTCGGTACGATATACACCATGTAAAGATATACGCTACGAGTCACCCGAGTTGACATAACAAAAAAGCGTCAAGCGTCAGCCTAACACGTTGTGTTCGTGTAAATATATGTATGACTCATCATATCAGTCACTGCGAGCCACACTTGTTCTTGTAAGTATTGAGTTACGATTGTATCATACAATTTGTATGACTAAATTGAATTAGTGGAAACGGAGAGCGCACTGAATTGTTTCTTTGCGTTGTTGTTGTTGCTGCACGTTAACCACTTCGGACGCCACTGCCACTACATCATCATCCGCCGCAACGCCACAGCATCCTCAAATCATACACAAACTGTATGGCATGGCCACGAGTTATGACGAGCAAAACTTTACGCATCAGCTTTACGTTTGCATTCATGCAAATGTTAGATAAGTAGTGAAGAATCTCTGAGATGAAAATTGATGGGTTTTTTATTTATGAGTCGACTTCCTGCACAAATGCTACTTTTTGCAAGGTAGTGTTACAGAGAATGATATATATCACATATTACAAGTAACAAAAGTCAGGACAGGTAACAAATTGCAATATTTTGCTCACTCAGTCATGCCGAAAGAAGACAATGTAAATTATATTGAATGTCATTCAGTCTCAAATTACACAATTTTTTTCATTTCGGTTTATAATTTCGCATTTCAAAGATTCATATGAAGATGGCTTCAGGTATACAATATGTAACCTCAGTCAGTTAGTATGGGCAATAAAAAACAAAATATGTTAAATGATTCATTAGACCAAAGTGGTTTACTTGAGTGGGCAGCAGTAATTGTGGTTGATTGCTTTTTTAACCAAAGATGATACAATGCACGTCAAGTCAAAAAAAAGTTTGTCATAATATATTTTTGTACTAGTAGCCCGTACACAGGATGATGAGCCTGGCCATCATGAATGATGAACTCTTTGTTACAAATTACAAAGTATCAAGTCGACTAAACCACAAAACAATGTGTACTACATACTACATGTGAACTACTACCACGTTATTATGTGGTACCGGTACCCACAAAAACCAAAAAAATACGTATTTTTCTGAGAAAGGCAACCTGTTGCCGGTCCGAAGGTCCTGTCTGAACTCTTCCAGTCAAAAATTACAACTAACTCTGTGACTGATTTCTTTTCTAGTCTTAAGCCTGAGTTCTATAGAAAAGGCTTATCTTTATCTTTACTGATATATTTCTTGTCTTTTAATATTGAATTTTTGGGTTTGAGTATAATATGCTGAAAATGACACGATCACAGAGAGATCAGAAGAGAGGGTAGGGGTGAGTCAGCCTTCAGCAAAGCACGTTTAAACCATATCGTAACACCACATTATATTCAAAAACTAATCTTACTTCTTCGTGAGTCTTCTTTTTTTGGGGTTTTTGGTCGACTCACTCAAAACTCTCACACAATTCGAGTCAAGTCAAACAGTGAACAGAGAAGAAACAAAAAACAGTCTTGTTCATACACTCTTTCTGTCATGTCCTCACACTTTCGACACACTGCATACTAATAAAAATAAGAAAAACTACACCCGCATATTTTTTCGTTAGAAAAATGAGTGCACCAGTTGTTCTCCTCTTGCACTTAAATGATTGCTTAAAACTAGAACTGTAAAAGCTTCACTAACAAAAATAAAAATAAAATGCACATTTTAACTATCGCTTTTTCCCTACCACTTTTAAAATATCTCATATCTACTCTCATTCCAAATTCCATTATTACCACCCTTGTTGTTTCATGACAGTCAAGAAAAACTTACTTTTTGTTATGTCTTCTTGTCCTGAAATTGAGCTGGGTAGAAAATATGAAGTGTTTTCTTTCTTCTTACATGTTTCTGTGGATGAAACACAAAACAAATAAAGACAATCATATCTTTATCTAGAAAAAATATTAAAAGCGAAAAACAATAAATAAAAGAGAGAGAGAATTCGTTCCATTTACGTCTCACTGGAGCCAATAAATATATTCTTCATATCAGTATTGCACATCGCATAAAAATAAAACTGTTCAATTTTATAATGGCATGCATGCACACAACGATAATGGAATCTAGTAAAGAGAAACGCTGTTTACTTTGACCTTAATTATGTCTCAAAGTAAGAAGCATTTTAAGAAGGGCATGCGTTTTTACAGTTGAACAAAGACAAGTCAGTATTCAGTATACAAGAAGGAAAGAAATATCTTTATTTACCTCTTCTCTTCTGTCTTCAATGAAAACATTCATATGGCAAGGATTATCGAGCGGCAACTAAAGTCAGTTTAGGCAGTAATTAGCAGCACAGCCGTTTGTGATAAATCTTTTATCAGTAAGACAAAAATACTTATTTCAGTTCTCAGAGAAATACAAATTATGAAGGTCCTGGAGAATGAAGAGAGAACAGGACACAAGTATAACCACAAAAAATGTATCAATTATCTTTGAATACACAGCAAATCTGGTTATATATTTCTTTACGGAGTAGTGCTCATTACTCGTGTTTTCACTTCACATAAAAATTGGGACAAAAATTACAACCATGAAGCGTCTTTATTGATTGATCAATCTATTTCTATGCATTAATTAAAAATACCTACTTTTATAACATGTTATCTATCGGTCACTACAAATTCAACCTAATATTCTACTTTTGACACAAACCCAGTATTCTGTACGCTTCAGGATAAAATACTCAAAGCAAAATCACTACTCAGCTCGGCAGTGGTGCTTGGCTTCTTTGGATATTGATCACTAAAATACGACGAAACATAAAATGCATAAAAATAGGTATCAATGTGTGTATCTGCATGTAATTGTAATCTTTATGGATATTTGTTCCTGTAAATGCGTCCATCCCCACTTTGTTAAATAAATACATCCATTTTTTTTATTATAACGGCCATGTCATTAATAACACGATAATATTGTAGTCTCAAATCTCAATTCAATTCACAATCATGTTACCATCATATCAATCGTCAACCATCTCTCTTATGTATTCATTTTTTTGACTGAATTTTAGCCTTAGCTTAGTCCCATTTTTTCATCTTCACATAGCCATGTACATGCATTAAGCGTGTGGCTCAGATTTTCATCCAGAGACATAATATATTGTTTGCATCTTTCTGAATGAGAGTCAAGCTCCATTATTTCACATTATTTAAAGGCAAAAGCCGCCTGCATATTTTTAGCTACGTGCCTGCAACAGATTGTAAAATGTATGCTCATAGTCATGTTCAATCTTGACTCTATGTATAAGAATTCATATTTAAATGTTCTTCATTTGTTCTCCATGATATGATCGAGATGATGAAGATAATAGTTGATGTTGATATGCTTGCTTTTAAAGTTGCAGCCCCACTATCCAAATTTCCTTTTCTGATAAAAAAATATGAATGCATACCTATATTTTCCTTCAGCTTGTCATTTGAATTTAACATCGAGTAAGATTTAAACCATTCTCTATACAATTCATCAATTTAACATGCTCTTCCCGTAAAAGAATGACATGTAAACTAATCCGTATACTGATACTAGCATCGTTTTCATCCTTTTGATATCCAAGATAACATAAAATACAATGCACTATGCACATGAATCATGGACAAAAACGATAATTTGACTCGCTGAATATACCTGTATTTTGTATAATGGGATATTTTATGAACACAAAATAACACCGTCGGCTATCTTATCTACATCCACCCGACCCGACTCCAGTAAACCTGACTCTTGTTTTGAAGCAGTCTTTCTTTTTAAACATTTTTTCATGGTAAATATGAAAACCTTTTTTCACACAAGCGGAACTGCTTTTAATGTGCTGCTTTTGCTTGATACAATTTTATTACTAAAGCAAGTGTGTTTACCGAAGGAAATGATGTCATGCTTTTTGAACATGATTGTATGATAACATAAAATGATAATATTTGGATGACAACGACATTTTTTCCGCGTTTAGATAACCGTATTTTACACAAATTTAGAAATTATTCATCTTGCATGACAGGCACTAACCCGATCACCTTAAATATTTAGCTTACATGATAAATTGCAGCAATTATTGATAGTGTTATGATGGTGTTCGGGTAAAATTAATTTGTGTGGTCGCATAATGCATGTGGTATATGGACTATGGACAACATGTCACTATGATTATATTTTATGATAATTTTTTTCAGAGAAAGGGAAACAAATTGCAGATCTGACATATGTATGCATTGATGCCTAGTTGTCGCTGACAGAGATATATGTGTCATTTCATATTGTGTAAGCAGATTATAATGTTTCTGATATTGTACATGTGTGCATATTTAATATAAAGGAAAGGGAGAATTTTTATTTTAAATATATTATGACCGAACATACTGAAGTTGACTTTCATCATCATCGTTAAAACTAATGTAGCCTCTTAAAAGTTATTACGAAAACCCAACAGCAGCAAATAAAAAAACAAGATACTTACTTTTATCAAACTGCTTGGGTTTTTATCATTTTTATCAAGTTGCTGTAGTCATCGTCATCATCATAAAATTTGGAAGCTTCTGTTGTATCTTTCAAAAAAATATATGGAGGATTATGATGATAACTTGAATGAAGATTGTTTTTTCAGTAATTTTATACTGCCATGAGGTCTGTCTGGTTGAGCTGGTCTTCAAGGGTTTCTGGACAGTTGTTGCTGTTGCTGTGTGGTGTGAGTGTGTGAGATATGGGATTATGGTGATGATGGATATTGTACGAATGCATGGATAATGGATGCATTTTTTTGTTTGCATTGAGTCTAGGATTTTAGAGATATGGTTATTCAACACATGTTAATGTGTATTTTTCTGGAGAGGTGTCATTGACAATATAAAGTAACACTGATATCATTTAATGGCTTTGTCGCAGTCTCTGAAATAAATATAATATGAAAGTCGTTTAGTTTGGGTTTCAGTTTCAGTAGAAAGTTTTGAACAGAAATAGGGATAACTATGCTTATGAATGCTTTCATTGATTCAAAACTTACTTCAGCTAAGTTATATTTTTTCATGAAAGAAACGAGACGAAAACAGTGTATATTATGGCATCATAGGTCATCATCATCAACAGTGCTATTTTCTATTTCTTGTTGAAAGATTCGACTGGAACGAGGTTAGAAAAATTATTTTACGAGAAGTAGAACATATCAAGATTCCAAAAGAAGAGGTCAAGATAGCAATGTTATTGATACATAACCATCAATATTTTTGCTATTTTTGTCTATTACAAACTAATGAATGGTTAACGTCTGTCAACCAAAGGGTAGAATACAAACCAAAAAGGTCTATAGTATCCGATTTATTATTGAAATTGAAGTATAATGGAAAGTTTTTATATTTCATGTCAATATATTTTTCTTGTTATATCAGCTCGATTTCAGTTATTGCGTAAAGACGCTAGTGCAAATAGATAGAGACATGTTTTTAAATAATTGGACTTCCTATTTTTTAGCAAATTCAAACTCATATTTATTTCGTGCAACTCTTTGTTCTCTAGATAAAACGCAATAAATTCTTTTTGGTCACTTTTTAAATGCATAAAATTATTAGGCCGACAAATAGTTTTGCATAGACCAATAAGTCAGTTGCCAATTAATCTGTTGACATTAATCCATTTATCATGTATGCTATACTTTTAAATTTAATCATATAATCAGCCTCATTAACATAATTTACTCTTAAGCTGTCGCACTGAATTTTGAGTCATCAACAATTACATAAATAAATGCATTGACTGCATTACTACCATTCATTAAGTAGAGGCTGAGATATTTGTGACCACAATAAAAAATAGAAATGACATCACTCTAACTGCCGCGATAGAATTAATTTTGTTTATTGAGGATATAAAGTTAAATGAACATCACAATCACAGCACAGCATCAATGAGCATCGTTTTTTTAAAGTTTTGTTTAAATTATGTGCAATATGCGATGATAGCTTTTTCACTACCAAAAAGGTTTCAGTGGACATTTAAAAAATCAAGTTTGTCTGGTTCTTGAGCTTGTCAAGAGATTCAATAGAGATACTGTTGGCAAAAATATCCACAATTCTATTCTAATAACATTTCAGACAATACAAATTTGACACTATTCACGTTTCACGAACGTACTTAAAAGACTAAAGAAGAGGACATCCCTAATAAATTTATGTTTCCAGTAATAAAAAACGAGCAAATTAGTATTCATCACACACTTGTGGCACCGGCATGGCACATGTCATCATTATAGTCTATCAAAGGGCTATATTTATAATGACATAATAAGAAGATGAACGTTTTTATAAATATGGCTAAACTTAATGAGCAAAACAACTTTTCTTTTAAACAATCATGTTGTTGATTTGACATGACATGTTGTTTTTAACTTGACTTCTTGTCCATTGACTTTTCAGTGAAACTGTCCATCTTTTAAAACTTTCCTGAAATAAATATTTTTTTGCTTTTATTGCAAAGTAACCAAAGTTAAAAATCATTTCAGCTTCTTGACCACTATCAAATTTGTCCTATGTATTTATAATTCAGGCTCGTGTAAAGCTCTCAAGGTTATCCTAATGTCAGATCATCATCTTCAATCTTTATTTCATTGTAAACGATCGGTTCAATTTATGATTGAAGATAAAGTCGAATGTTGTTGACTAATTTGTAATCTAATAGTAGTTGACGTACTACATGCTACATGAAAGTTTTATGGGACGCTTTGTGTGTATGTACAACGTATATGAATTTACATATTTTTTGTTTAATATGCCATAAAAGATAATTTATATATCATTTATAATATTATTAACTGTCATCGCTTTTGTCGCAGATCTGATTTTAATAAGTATAACATTAATAGGCATGCAAAAGATCACCAAATGATGATATTTATCATGACAAGTGGTATCCAGATAGATAACTACTCTTCCTCTCTGTCGTACTCGTCAATGGAAATATTGGAAGTGTAGATGTCTGGTCTCTCTGGCCTGGTCAATAAGAATTCATACTGATGACTTGCATTGATTGATCTTATGACATTTGTAAAACATTATCAATGTACCAATTAAATATTTCGTTCTAGCTGACTTTTATCAAGTTATGGGATGGAAAATTTCCCAAAAAATATTTCAGTTCCATCAACGATATTTCTCGATTTCTTCATTTTATACAACTTAAATAGAAAGTGAATGTACCCGTATTCATAATATTACTGTCTTGTGTCAAGTCACATTAATGCTACTTGTATAAGCCATGATTTATTATTTGTATGTGTGTCAGACCTTGCCTAAGCCTAACCACTGTTTAAATGCGGTAAAACAGTTTCATTACTATTTTTCCCTGCAATGAAACATCATATCACAGATCACAGCCTTGATCTTGCACATGCACAGTGCTTTCTCACAGAGAGTGATCACAATTAAAATTAAAAGATAAATCCTAAAGTTTGTTTTGAAACAACAATTATGTTTTCTAGTGTAAAAAAATTCTTACTGCAAAACAAAAACTATTTAGTCTTTAGTTTAGCAGTTCATTAGTCATCATTCCTCATTATCGTATCTTTGTTTGTTGTTGTGGCATATTGGTGTGTGCTGGCCTGGCATCCTACATTTTCATCTCATCAAAATTGTTACACATTCACCACCACTTGGTAAAGACCAGTCGGCGGCACTGCTCACTGCTCACTACTTCTGGAATAAGAACGGGAAGGTATACATAAAATATTTTGTATGTAAGCCCATCATACATATGGTTTTCACTTTAAAATGTGAATTTTGAAAAACATAACAAAATGTGAAAAAAACTAAATATTTTGCATATTATTTTCCTTAACAGATACTTAACATGGAGACTGATCGTGGTGGGTTTACCACAACCACAAGTAATACAACTTTGAAGGAAAACAATACTGATTTTAGCAATGCAAAGTTTTCCTACGACAATCATCACATAACTTTTGTACCATCAACTTCCTCCGGGGAGCACAACAATCGGTCTCATCCTTTTCAACAATACGCTTATAATGACAATAACCAACAAAACATGGGTCAACTTTCATTCGTTGAACAACTCCCTAGTCAAATTGATTCTCGTACATCAAGTCAAGATGAAGATGACAATCCTCATCATCATCAGTCAAATAACGAGGAATCTGCAAATAGTCAAAATTCCACCAATACCACAGATATGTCACGTCACAAGTGCACCTACTCACCATCCACCTGCACACGAACATATTCCACCTTAGGAAACCTCAAAACACATTTGAAAACACATAAAGGCGAATATAAATTTAAATGTTCTGAAAACTATTGTAACAAGTCATTTTTGACCTCATACAGTCTGAAAATTCACATTCGGGTTCACACAAAACAAAAACCATTTGAGTGTGACCAGTGCAGGGACCGAAGGTTAACCACTTTGTACAGATTACGAGCTCATCAAAGAGTGCACACTGGGGATACATTTAAGTGTTCGGAAGACACTTGTGAAAAATCTTTTACCACTTTGTCCGACCTTAAAAAGCATCATCGAGTGCACACAAATGAACGACCTTTTAAATGTACCAGTTGTGGAAAGGCGTTTTCTGCGCAACACCATTTAAAAACTCATGGAAGGGTACACACTGGGGAAAGAGCTCATCAGTGTAGAGTGTGTGGTAAAAGATTTGCGAGTTCCAGCAGTTTGAGGGGTCACTTGAGGAGAAAACATAGTCATTTACAGAGTAGCAGTGAAGCCATCAATAAAAGGTCAGAATGTGTGGAAAAGAGAAGAGATGCAGACACAACTGTAGTAACTGTACAGTTACCACCAACACAAGAAATTCTACCACTACCATCATCATCAAAAGAATTCCCATTTGTTTCAACAACTCCTTCTGATGAAGCAATGGTGTCTTCTGCAAGTGCGACCTTAAATTCTGGAGGAACGGTGATTCCTGCCACGCCTGGAATAATTGCAACCGCTGATATCAAGCCAAATCAAAACATAATCACCGCTTCATCATCCTCAGGGGATGAAACTCAGAATTTCAATGCATTGGGAGGTTATGCACTCATACCTTTAACGAAAAATCAAATGGAGTTGCTGAATAATAAAGTCATGACACTGGATGAGCTTATAAAAGATAGCAATAACGGCAACAATGACATGAGTGGTGCTAATAATATTGCTGGACCAAGCAATGCATTCTCTTCTTTGGATCCTGTCGGGGATTCCTCAGCACAGAATACTTATCTGGACCCCAATGAAATATACGAGTTGGAGCAAATGCTTAACATGACTGTTACAAACAATCCTGTCAGCCTTCCAGGAAATCTCAGTTTTGGTAATCCTTCATGGCCAAATGATAACAACTTGGGTAGTATAATTACTCCCACAAGCAACCCAAGCCCAAGCAATCAACAATCTCCAATTTTCGCAACACCTTCTGTCGACATTCTTCCACCACCTCCACTACTACCAAATACACAGCAGATTCAACCAAATAGTGGAACTCCTTCAACCGAACAAAATCCTGGCAATCCCAGTAATCAACAGAATGCATGTCAACAATCTACATCATTATCTTGCTGTTCCAGAGAAGCCAACGAAGGGCACACCACCAGAACAATTTTATGCGCTTGTAAAAAATGCAATCATTCTACTACGACTGTTGGAGGAACATCTCATGGGGAGGTGACATCCTCGTGTCCACCAACGAATAAACGTGGCTGTTGCGTCGTAGTGTGCCTTAAAACTTTGGATAAATTGAAGAGATACATGTGTCAAAAAAATGCGGCTAAAAGGAGACCAGGAGGGGTCGTCAGTAAAGAGGAGAACGACAATGAAGACCCAGGTTGCTGTTCGGGTGAACCAAATGGTGCTAGTTGTTGTACGTAAATTACATAGCAGAGCATACATATTTATAGCTTTGTCCTTTGTTCTAAATAATATAAAATTTATATGCTATATATCAGTTATTTAATAGAAACGAGTCTGAAATCTGAAACCAAAGTGCATTGCAATAAACAATTATCAAAAAAAAATCAATAAATTGAAAATTTGGTTTTTATTTTATTTTTAAAGAATCGTTGGCGTGTCAGACAGACATGAACAAAATACAGAGCGTCCAGTTTTAAGTACTTAAAACTCTCTGGTCCATCATGTTCATATTATTACTTGAAGTTTACTGTTAATTTTTATAGATATATTTGTCTCCGCCAGGGTAACCCCGAACTATCTACTTAGTAGTGGATCTCTCTATTGTGTGAAAAAAAATTATTGGCATTTGGTAGACCCTAAATACAATTCCGCCAATTTACTCTTGCTTGACCTTGGTGGAGGCACATCAACCCCCGGATTGGAGGTGAAAAAGTTATTTGGTTTCAAGGTAAATCCCGTACTCCTGTAAAATCCAAGCATACAAAATTAACATAAACTATTAACCTGCTAAAAGGTTTCTCCCATTGTCAAAAATACAAAACGTTAAATATTAAAAATAACATGAACTCATACTCAATTGGCATAACTGGGAAATCTTCCACTCTTGGAATGTGCGTTACTCCAAACGAGTGCCAAACAATTATATCCTCATTCTCCACATTTTCATTTTCCTCCACCCATTTAATGATACCATCGTCCCCTTTACTTTGGTTTATGTAGTGGCCACCAGCAAATAATTGATCATCCTTGTGTCGTGTCACCCTGCAATTTAAAACCACAGCTTATATACATAAACTATAAAACAACTTATTTTCTCCCATAAATGTTTGATTTAATATTTCTCCTTACCAAATCGAATGGGTTGCAAATCCAGCCCTCTTTCTAATCCAGCTACCTGGCCCAGCCAACAAACTGGGGAAAGCTGCTCCACTCGGAATCAATTTCCAACCGACAGGCTTCCCAGTAAATGGATGAATGGAAGAAGGATTGGAAATCCTCCAGGATCGATTGGTCAACGCCTGAACGTCCGTGACAGAAGCCTTTGAACTACTCAGAGGTATCTCCATCATCGTAAATCCTTGACCAAACGGATTTTCCGTAGACCCGAAACCTTGTTCCATTGCCTTCACATCAGAAACCGACACAGAATTTTGGATACCATCAATCATAGGATCCAATCGCATGCAAAATATGTGCTGATGGTATTGTCCATTGATATTTGGAAATATAATCGTTCCATGTCCCCTTGTATCAGCCCCATCTGCAATTAGGTTTGTACTCAGCTCCCCAGTAGCTTTCACTTCAAATCCGATAGTACCATCTTGATAAAAATACCAGTAAAATGCATATTCATAATTCACCACAGTGGCGATAAAGCTTAAAACAAGGCGTCTTGAACGGCTCATAACGGCTTTCCCGGTACGATACTCAGTATGCTTTTGAAGGAGACCCACGTCTTCCTCGTGGAGACATACTGCATTTTTGATGACCACTGGCTCTCCTTCGTGGTTGTTGATAATTCCGTCAAAGTATTTTATGGTTCCAAGGCAGTCGCAACCAAGTGCCAATGAATTTGCACAAAATCCCAAACCATAGTCGCCTAAATCGTATGCCTAAAATATGACCACCAACAAAGAATGATAATATGAACACCCGTTAATAGCTTTTGGACATATCATTAACGAATTCCACAATTCAACATTAACAGGTTTAATTAAAAGTTGTAGCGCTTGTGTGAGAAAATAGAATTCTTAAAAATTAAGGTTTGCGTGAGAAAAGCTAATCATAATGAGTGCTTACACATTTTCGATGATATGGTGGACGTGGGTCTCCGTATGGAACAACCATTTCACTTAATGAAATACGATAAAACAGTGGACGTATTTTATTTCCATCTTCATAACGAATGTTATGTAGTACTAAGCCTTCGCGGTAGTTAAAACTGAAAGTTTTAAAACAATAGGAGTGGCATAAACATAAGTGGGTAATTTTCCAAGTTTATGGATATTTCAAGCTAGTAAAACTGCATTTTATATGAAAACATGGGAAAGCTGTTACCTCACGCGAATCTTATACTTTTGCCATGAAATTTCATTCCCATTGATAGAGAAACTTGGTCCCTCAGGTTGTATAACTTCAAGGAGCTTCACATCCTTTCGAAGAGAATCAGGGGCCAGGAACTCGGGGTCGTAATTATTGGGAGTTGAGGGAATCGGCACTGGTTTATCTGGTATAGCTTTGAAATCCGTGTGACAAGGCAAATCATCAATGGAAACAACCTCACCGGAAATGATATCCACAACTAACAACAGGAAAGGGCAAGGCAAATCATTAAACGCAATTTTTGTGAAGTATGTAACGCTGCGTGTCTTAAGTTTGTGAATATGATTGTTATAATTGAAACAATTATGTTATTTTACTGACCAACCACAAAGGGCAACGGATGAGCATAATGATTGTCACCATCAAAGTTCCGGTTGTACATGAACAATTGAACCAACCGACGGTTCTCAAATTCTGGCTCTGCATTGTAGCCAACAGACCTGTAGAAATTTAGATATCATAATTACGTTTGTAGATCTACATGGATGGATGCATACATTTACATTTCCAAACATACCATGGATCCGCAGTTACCAAATTCATGTTTTCAAGCCCCAGTTGTCGACATCTTTCTTGCACCTCTGGAGATTCCCTCACAATTCTCTCCGACTCTAGGCAATCTTCCGGTGATAAAGTTGGCTGCAAGCCTGGAGGCATTTTTTCGAAACGCTCAACCACTCCATCTGTCAAATTAGCAAGTACCTCGTACACCGTACCTGATACCTTCTCAATCAAGGTGACAAAAGCCTTTCTTGGTATTGCTGCATTAGCAAGCGCTTCGTCATCTTCAAGTAGAAGTAAAGGTGCTAGCTGGTTCTTAGGAGGCTCCTGAAGGAGAATGGAGTTGAAAATCCAGCCATGTGCACTCTGATGATTTTCGCGAATGATTTGAGATGCAGCCGAGACTTCTTCGGATGTCAATGGATCCAAAGGATGAAGTGCCATGATGATTGATAAAGTGGGAGAAAGTATGTGACACTGATGTCGCTGTAGTGGGGTTTATATAAGAAATTCTAAAGCACGGCAAGTAATGTAAACTGAGATAAATGTCATCTTCGATTATATTAAAGTGTATTTGATTTTGTGATCTACTTGTCAAATGCTTATTCCCGTTGATTGGGTTCAATAGCTAAATTAGATATAAAGTCTGTTATTACGAATTTTTCATATTGACTGTCAGTGACGGTTGGTCTGTCAAAAATGTCTTGTCTAACTACTTAATGTAAAATGACATGCATACCCTTGAGACTTATTGGTTTTTGGCCTCTCCGTCAGAATTGGATAATGGAACTGACACTCCTACACGAAGAAGACAAAATTAATCGAGAAATTCCACTAGCAGATCACCAAGTCTAAAACCCCAAAACTAGTAGAGTATGAATGGCTTGTATTGTGGTTGTGATCCCAAACCAACTGAAACGCAAAACTATTGAGTCTTCAGTTTAAAACCAACAAAAATATCATGTTTTAAATATCCTCGTGCATGTATGTATATATTGTTGCTATCTGCAAAGAACACTCCATTATACTGTATGGAGAGTTTATTCAATGGGGGTCATTAAGAAATGGGCTTTTAATTATGAGTATGTTTGTATAAGAGATGGGTTGAAATGGACTATGACTTGAAAATTGGTATCTGAGTAAACATCATAAACTCGTCTTTCGGCTTGTGGTTAAGGAGAAACCCTTCTATTCATTATAGATAATTTCTGGATTTATTCATGAGACATAAAACCAAACCTAGCCACTGTCTGCATGGTGGTTAGAGCTGGAGAATAGCTTTGTCACGAATATATATGTGCATTTTACATGATCATGAAATGAACAACTTGAAACAAAACATAATTTAATATTCTTGTTTGCGTGTTGTGTTTGTGTAAAAGTGAAGGTTTGTTAGACATTTCGTTATAGAACTAAGGAGACTCTAATACATAAACGGTTTCAACTTTTTCACTTTTTTACCAACTCTGCGCTATTATCATTGTTGCTTGTCATTTTTATTAGCACAATACAATCCTTGTTTTCATTTTATTCCCTCATTATTTCATGTCATAGAGGAATACAAGTCACGAAAGTGTTATAGCAGTCATTCCAATAGTTTATATTTTGAAGATAGGATTTAGGATTAGAAATGGAATACCATCAATCTATTATAGATTCACTTCCAAGTTTGTTTTTGTATTAGATTCTCATATGAAAAATATGTACTGAGCAAACAATCAATAAGCATGCATATAGTAAAACATATATTGAATTTAAAACTAGAATTTAATAATCTTCCTTCAATGATATTTTTCAGTCAACGCACCCGAGAGAGTGTGCTAAAAAAAATAAAAATGGCTAAAAGATTTTTTATATTCATCCTGTTCTCAGTCCTGATTCCTGATGTTTGTTATGTAACAAAAATTACCAAGAGCTGGTTGACCTTGTGACATGCGATTCGTATCATGAAAGTAGAAAGCAGATTGTTTCATGTTTGAGTTTTACTTTGTGTCACTAGCGAAATGACTGCAATGTTGAATGTAATTTTCGTAATTTTATTAAGGTGCTGCTTTTTCATTGTCCACCTACCGACCGACGACCGACCATCTAATCTACAAAGGCTAAAACAAATACTGACGTGACGTGGCATGCATATTATGTACTTTGATTTGTAAAAATCTTGTGTAGTGTAGATACACTGCTGCTATTATTTCTGATAATGAAATGGTATTTATATGTGGAGTAAGATGAAACTAGCTTATTATTTAATGGAACAGAGAATAGCAGAATTTGTACTAAATTATCTTTTTGTGGTAGCCGCAGCCATAATACGAATTAATTATGTAACTGGATCATTAAAAATAAACTTTGCATAAAATATAACTGCGTGCAGGGAAGCTCATTGATCAATTCAAGAGAAGTTTTGCATGCTACTTTTAACGTTAAAAAACAAAGGTGAGACTTAATGTACAATGTAAGCATACGTTTTCTGCTTTTCAGCAACACTAAAGCTTCATAACAGTGCATTTTAACTAAACTTCACCCATGTCTATTATCATGCAAGTACTGATGTCAAATGTCAACTATTGCCAAGTATTGTCTTATATAGTACTGCAGCAAAACTTCGATTTCTAAACCAGTTTCGAAACCAGCTTCAAAGTTTCATTTCACCTTCATGCAATGGCACATTCATACTTATGGCTAATTAGTAGTAAACACATTAATTTTCAACACGACAATGATGCACTTTCAGTTGCAGCTCAAATTTCGACACTCGAAAGCAAACCCATGCCACTTTAACTTTCGACTTTTACTCGCGTAAATACTCATTCCTGCTGAACATAAAAAACAAACGAATTCACTTTCAATTATTGCTGACCTTTTGACTTTTAATTTGTGATTCGGCTTCGTATTTTAATCCCCCAGATTTTGTCCCCTCTCGAAGCATTCATTGTTTAAATCCAACATCCAAAAATCCAAGATGAATTTTAAACCTTTTATTTTCATGATCGTCTTCGTTGCATTTTTCATAATGGCTGCAAATGCACAAAGCAATAATGCTGACAAAAAAGACGCTGATACGACAGACGAGGATGCTGATGTTGACGGTAAGTGATTTTACGCAATCAGCAAAAATTACTCTGAAACCCCAACACAAATTGTAATTTGATACTCAAATTTAGTGACCTATATATTATATCGGCCTTGTTTTTTTGATTTAGATGGTTGTGAGTGGAGTCGGTGCATATTCGTGAATTCGGATCAGGCTAAATGCCCTAACGGTTGTACAGTTGCAGAAACCGATACAAGCTGTCATTACGATGATTTTGCCAAGTACAAATGTTGCTGCTGATGAGCAAGTAACTCACGAATTGGATAGTTGATTGGAATTCTATTAATGGCTAATTTTTTTTAAAGTTAAAAGCTACTGGTTTCAAACTTCCATTTTTGCCGAATTTGTACACATTTTGAATTTAAATCAATCATTGAAAATCGTTCGCAGAAAACCGGTTGTTATTAAGAAAGACCTAGTAAAAGAATATAATGTAAATACATATTATATGTAAGTTGCAAGATGTGCATCACAGCTTTCATCATACGTTTTATCATTTTGTTGTAAAAAAATGATTTTATTTTTTTGTACTTTTTTGAAAGTCTGAACAAGATCAATATGCAATACACTGCAAATATCAACAAGGCGCTTCAGTTATCACTTGAAGCTTGTGTTAAAAAGTTGTGACCCTGAACCACGTTGTAAAAGAAGCTTATTTTTTAACATCGTGGACAAAATTTATAAGTTTTATTTTTGTAATTTCATTGTTTTAACCCGAGTTATATCCAAAACCTCTTGAAGCAACCATGAAAGTTTCTGCAGTTCATTTTTTCCATTTCATCCTCATCCTAACGATGGCCGTGTCGTCGCTTGCCTTGCCTCATAAAAATCCGTTTATATCATATCGAGGTAACCTAAGCTAAAAGCTATTTCCCAATAATTTTATGAAAACCACTTGAAAAACCGAATTGTTATATTTTCAGGGGCAATGGATTGCTACTGGACCAAATGTCGAAGAACAAGAACGAAGGAATTCAAATGTGGAATGGGTTTCATTGAAATGAAACGGGACTATCGATCATGCAAAAATAACGAAGCTCGATTCAAGTGTTGCCGATCAGACATATATAATAACCTGTTTTAAACTTCCGATACTATTCAAATTATAATTTATAAAAGGGTTATTTTGGGGGAAACGGGGAAATGCTATTTTTTAATGTACTACATATTTAACTATTTTGTGGTGTTAAGTTTTACGGGAAATCATGATTACTTTTTTACTTTGTTGTTTGCATGCATACAGTATGAATCAGTAATTTTTACATATGATAAATCCTTATAAATACTGTCTTAGTTTTCGCATTTATCATATTTTGACAGGTCATCAAAATAAAGGCAAAATCTAGCCTTCTAGCCACGTAGCAGGAACATTATTGCTGTTTTGAAAGCTTTTTTGATCGAGAGGAATGGTAATTATCATATCTTCAGCAGATACGTCAAAAATACATTTTTATTTAGTACAAAGTACAAATGCAGGCAGTTCAATAATTGGATTTCAGAGGACATTGACAATGTCACCTCGGTATCGTTTCGCGTCCAGAGTCCAGACACAGTGTCAATGTGATCTCCAGTGGATTATTGATTTTAAAATTTGAATGTCACTTTATGTGACGTTTACACTTAATTTGTCCTTGTGTGACGTTGTTTAGACGCATCAGTAATAAGGATCAATAAGTTATTAAACCTTAGAAACTTCACAAACACGAGGTCAACATGTGCTAGTTACATGATACACGGGCTGGGTTGACAGACCTGATACAGGTTACGTGCAAATAGTATCTCCTCAACCCTTAAAAATGGTTTGTTCCACCTGCCAATTATAACATGTACCGCCCCATTTTCCAGTATCTGGGTATTAATGAATATAAAGTATCTTATTATTTTATTGCCCCACGTCTTCTAGATATAAATGTAGCTTTGGGTTACTTAATTGAATGGCCCTTAAATGTTAGAGATTTGTGAATTGGATGTCGATGTCATGTATCGGTTAACCACAAAGGCGTCCTGTTGGCCGAAGTTTTGGAATATTTACATCTTTGTAATTAAGGAAATGGGTTGGAAAGAGGAATATTTTAGCACAATATATATATAGCCATTGCAAACTTTTAGCTCATAATAGATCATATGAATTGACATTTGAATTTTGGATTAACAAAGAAAACAGGAATGTAACTTAAGTAATTGGAATTTGATGATGACTGGTTCGCGGACTTCATTTTTCATTATTCAATGAGCTTTCACAGAATGCGTGCAACCTATTTGGTTTTTGTAAGCTTTTTTCATGATGATGGCCTTTTCATGTAGCTACTGGGACCGCACAAACAAATCTTTTTATTATGAGATACCTCCAAGAGGTCAGTTCCTGCAAGCCATCCAACAACTAGTTTCTTTTTTCATTTTGGATTTTGATTATCACTGCTTACCCATTTTAGGAGGGGCTTTACTTTAAAATTGGAAAACACTTTTAGCACTCCAAATGAATACTGAATTGTTAAATGAACCCGCAATCGTAATTGACGCAGCTAAAAAAGTCTGAAACGAACTTGATTTGCAAATTATGTTAATCACTATATGAAATGGAATAGAATAACATATTATTTTCTTTTATCCGCAATATATATACCAACAGTTCAACAAAAAATTATATTTCATAAAAATCGACTTCAGGCGAGAACTAAGCATTTTTTCTAACTGTAAATCATCATGACGGCATTTACAGATTATCAAAGGAAAATGTGGTATTGGCTCACTTATTTTAGTGTGTGCAGATTTTACATTGATCGCGACGAACATGGGCGATATGTTATCAAAAAGGCAGGAATTTTTCGTCTTTTTATATATTACGGACTTTGGATTAACACTTTGGTTAAATTGGCGTACTTAATACTGACATATCGAGGTTACCTTATGGAGGTTCACTTTATGGATCAGATGAGTATCTGGGACTGGTTTCTTTGCATATCTCAAGTTTTTCAAGAGACAAACATGTGGTATCGGAAATATCCTTTGTTTGAAGTTCTTCATTCGAACTGGAAGATTCAAGAGGATGTTTTTAGGAAGTTGGGAAGTCCTAAACATGTACAAGATAAGATACTCAAGAACGATAAAGGACTCGTAATAATGCATTTGTAAGAATTTTCAGCTAAACATGTGCAGTGCAGTTAGCACCGCTGATTAATATATTATTTTTTGTTCAAATCTAACTAATAACTTTTCAGAATAATCATAACGATTGGCTGCTCAGCTCTTGCGTTTCAATTGCACGCTGCTCCAAAGTACGCTTTGAATACATATGCAGTGGTACCCTATGACCACTGGATGTTGGAAGTATTTTTCGCAGTACATGAAGTCGTTTTCATCTTTCATATTTGGGCACATCAGGCGAGTTCGATTGTTTTATGTGAAGTATTCGCATGTACGTACACTCACATAATAACAGAGATGACATCCGTGCTGCAACGTCTAATTATACAAGGCAGGCCAGTTATCAGAGAAAAGCAGGACCATAGTTCCCGACGGAGTTCGCAAATCTCTGCAAGTATGCATCGAAACAATAAAGGATCTGATGAAGAGCAGCGTAGAAGGATTGCTGAAATTTCTGAAAAAGTTCAGGCTAAAATTACCCAGCGGTATTTGGACCCGAACACAAAAGTTCCTGGCACGGAATATGATATCACGACATTGTTGGATGACTACAAGAAAATGATGATAAGCACGAATTCTTTTAATACCTGGGCAGGCCTTTTACAAGGTGGCACAATGGCATCAAATTATGGACAATTTGTATCAGACGTTTTCATGATGATTCAACTACTCAAAGAACCGGGCACTGAGTTCATGGACGTATTTTTCTTTATGGAGGATGCATGTGCAGGAATGATAATGCTGTTTCGTATGCTCATTATCATTTCCAGGTTATATCCAGCATCTGAAAATTTCTTGAATCTTTTCAAGAAATATTTGGCTTACGATGTTCCTCAAAGGAAGTATTTGTTAAAGAAGCAAAGGACACTAAAGATCATTGCCTCAAAATTGGGAGGTTATAGCACCAAATCTATTACTGTTCCAAAAGGTTTCAATGCATTGATGAATTGGTATATTGCTGCCGCAATGTGGCAACGACCTGCAGACAGGAGGACGTAAATACATAAATGGGATGTTTCTTGTTTTTAAATCATTATCGCTACTAAAACGATTTAATTTCACATTTGGCTGAATTATTAATAAACTTGTCGACAATAGTTAACAATTATGTGGCTAGTACATAGTTTTAGTTTTATCACAAATTTGTGGGGGATTTGTGGGCTTCAATTGCTATAATTAAATTAATTTCAAATTATAACAGGTAATTTACCTAAATGAGTGTACAGTGCTTTATATTCTATTGGCCAATAATTGTAAAATAAAAACCATGTCACTTTAAATTTTAAAGAGTAGGCATATCTTAGATCAGCTAATTTGTTTTCCGCTGGGACTGCTCAATTTTATTAGGTGATGTTTACTTAAAATGTGATTTCATTATTAAAATGTTTTACAGAACAAAAATTCGATCAATAAACACATTTTTTTGAATATAACATAACTTCTGTGAAATTTTTTTTTCTTCAAGAATTGAGGTAAAGATTACACGTGCAAGATTACGTGACATCATTTTCGTAAACATGTTTATTTGGACGGCTCCTTCGTGGGTAGTAGATGACTAAATTGGAATTATGTGCTAAGTGCTAACTATTTGCCTAAAGAGAACCGAACATGTGAATATTTATCATCACGTTGAACAGCTTATTTCACTCAACGTGGAATATTATAAAAAATCATATTCGAAATTAAGCTTTAGAAAAAGGCATTTCATTATCATTTTCGATTGCATAAATCATCTGAAATTAAAACATGGAAAGTGAATATGTACTTCAAATTGAAATTTTCAATATTTCAGCAGGGGTGGGAAATCTTGAAATGAAAAATAATGTTCAAAGATTTACTAATTATTACATTGTAAGTCAGACAGTTGGTTCGATTTAAACTACTATTTCACTGAAATCACTGTCTGTCCGTGTGAAAGAAAACTTGGGAATGCGAATTTTCATTTTCAAAAATGCTTGACACATTGATAATAATTATGTAGACTTAAACCGATTTCGCCGACATAATTCAAGTAAATCATATTGGGCAACTAGAAAGATGGCATCAGCACCGTTTTCAGGTTTTCCAAAGCTTTGTTCAGAATGACCTAATAAGTGTTTTATTTGCCTTTTCCATTTTTTAAGTTGGCTCTTTGTTGCCGCTATGCCATGCAAATAGTTTTAACTGCTTTCACTTTCGCTACTTGTATGCATCCGTTCCAAGATTTATTAATATTAATGCTGATTTTGTCGCATGTCAATAAATCAAGCAACAAGGTAGTAAGACAGGGAAACACACTTCTTGACAAACAAATTAATTATCTGCTGCATCATTCAATCCATTTTTTCTTCTGAAACTCGTCAATTTTCAATGTCCGTCTGTGTGATATAAAGGTTAACATTTAAAAAAGAAATCATAAACAACTTTAGTTTGTCGAGTTAAAATCATTCTATTTTATTTCTCCTTTCCATCACCTTTTTTCATATAAAAAGGTCCAGTAGACAACAGAAAGAGAAAGAAAGCTAGAGACTTGTATTGTATCAACAAGAAAGAAACTTTTCTTGTCTCTGTGTGTACTTTTCTTTCTACTTTCTACTTTCACTACTGTTGCATCAACACAAAAGTTTCCTTTTTGTTGCAAAAATATAAGATAAACATGATGACAAAATTCACCAAGTTTCAAAGACTCATGTGGTACTATCTAACGTACTTTAGTGTGTGTAGATTCTACATAGATGAGGATACTCACGGAAACTACGTGATTAAAAAAGTTGGCATGTTTCGCCTTTTCATTTACTATGGCATGTGGACCAACACCATCATCAAAATCACATACTTGATCTTGACTTACCGAGGCTATCTCATGGAAATCCATTTCCTGGATCAAATGAGTATCTGGGACTGGCTGCTCTGCTTTTCACAGTTGATACAAGAGACAAATATGTGGTACAGGAAATATCCGTTGTTTGAGGTGCTCCATGCAAATTGGAAAATTCAAGAGGAAGTCTTTCGAAAATTGGGGTCACCCAAGCATGTCGAAGAGAAAATTTTGCGGAATGACAAAACTCTTGTTATAATGCACATGTAAAAGAGTACTTTAAATAGAAAAAGTTTTGAAAAGGTCAAAACAGAATTTTTAAAAGTAAAGCAAAAAAGATAATAATATTTTTCCCATTTTCTTATATTTTAAAAGGACTATCGTGTTTGTCGGTTGTGGTGCTCTCATGGTCCAGTTCGCATCAGCACCAAAGTATGCTTTAAATACTTACGCTGTTGTACCCGTGGATAATTGGATTATGGCTTTTATTTTTGCTGCTCATGAATACTTGTACATGTTTCATATTTGGTCGCATCAAGCTAGCTCCATTGTCCTGTGCGAAGTGTTTGCTTGTAGCTACATGCACATTATTCGCGAAATGACTGCGGTTTTGGAAAGCTTGATTCTACAAGGTAGACCAGTGGAGGTGGAGAGCACTCAGGTTTCCAACACAAAAGTGTTTTCGTCTAAAGGAAGTGGGCACCGAGAAATAAATTCCCGTTACAGAAGAAAACCTCAACGTCGTCGCTTATCTGAGGAGGAACATAGTCAAAGGCATTTTGAAGTTTCTGAGGATATCAACTCAAGAATTGTAAAACGATATTTGGACACGAATACAAAAGTACCCGGAACACAATATGATATAATGACTTTACTCAGCGATTACAAGAAGTTGATGTTGAGTACAACTTCATTCAACAAATGGGCAGGACTTTTACAAGGAGGTACAACAGCTTCAAATTATGGACAGTTTATTTCTGATGTTTTCATGATGATCCAATTATTAAAGGAACCAGAAACGGATTTAATGGCCGTGTTTTTCTTTATGGAGGATGCTTGTGCGGGAATGATTATGTTATTTCGGATGCTCATTATCATTTCCAGGTTGTACCCAGCGTCTGAGGATTTCTTAAATTTGTTTAAAGTTTATTTGGGACACAATATGCCCAGAAAGAAATACCTTTTGAAGTATGAAAGAACGCTAAGAATCATTGCATCAAAATTGGGAGGCTACAGTACTAAAGCCATCACAGTTCCGAAAGGTATCAACGCATTGATAAATTATTACATTATGGCCGCCATGTGGCAGCGGCCAACGGATAGGCGAACATAAATTAGAAATACGGGTTTACCAAAAAAATACAACTAAATTTTTTTCGATTTTTGCACTAAAGGATTATGTGATGAAAGGATACCATTAGTATACGATATGGTGAGCTTTCGGCTTAGTAATAAAATGTAATATCTTAATTGTCGAAGGATATTTTTGTAACCTCTTATGATTTCAGAAGAAATAAAATTACCTATAGATGTGTATATTGCAAGTACGTCATTATGTTATGCATCTGCTTGAAAAGAATTTTGCAAAGCTTTCCAGTCTAAATGGCCCATAATCTTTTACGAGTATCGTTTCTTGTAAATATTATATTTCGTAATTTAGTCAAAATGTGAACATTTTCTATCATATGTCATATGAGTCATTGGAAATTATACGTTTTTGTCGAATTCATAATCGTAAAGATTAACTAACATAAGCTATTATCATTAAAAACAACCTAACTGAAATAATGCATTATAATGGTTCTGAAATTTATAAATGTGCAGTTGTGAAGAGTGGAGATCAGAGGCTGGAGAACAGTGACAAAAATTCATTTTACTTTACATATTGCAATCATGACTTTTCAATTCTCCTTGATATGAAGCATATGAATGTCACTCAAGTTGATATTTCTTTCGCTTTTTAAATACGGAAAACAAACAAGCGGACATCACGATTTACGAGGGAGACTCATACCTAAAAGCCAAAACATGACCAGCTAACGAGTAACTAATTTTAACACTCCAAGCAAGTGCATGTAAAGAATCTGCTGAGTGTACAGTTTAACAGCACAGATAAGAGAATAATATCAAGATACAATATTGTAAGTAAGATTGGGTGAGAATTGATTTTTTGATGATACACAAACTTTGTATCTGTACTCGAGTTGCTTACTAGGAAAATACGATATTATAGCATTGGAGCAATAAGATACATACGATGATTATAAATGGACTTATAAAAATATCACCATTTACCATCGCTTTTGTCGTTCTTTTCTTAGAGGGGCTCTTCCATTGTGCTTGGTTTGTACACATACATTATGCACGTAGTACTTGCTACGTTATGCAAGATAACTAAAAAAGTCATTTTAAAAGTTCAAACTAGCAAACGAGCTACTAGTAACACAACTGTGTTAAGAAATCTGATCATTTAAGATAGGGCATTACTATTATTCGCATACATATTAACTTGTGTAAATGCAAATCTGAGAAATATGCACAAAAATTTATATTCTGTCCCGGGGTTTGTAAAGAGACAATGACAGTATTCTTTTAAAAAATAAAGAGAAAAAGAGTAGTTAACATTTTGAGACATCTTTTCATATCAAAGCCATAAGGGACTTTTTCCCTAGGTACCATAATTTATTCATTGTTCTGAGAAATAGAGTTGCAATGGGAAGATTTAGAGACAATCGCACAAGCCACCAGAGTGTGTACGACTACGAACATTCCATTCTTCTAGAAAATACACCTGAAAACTCTCATGCTACACCATCAGACACCGTTTCAAGTCGTCGTAGCATTCATCCAAATTCTTCAACTTCCACCCACTACTTGTCCGAGGCCGAGAAAAGAAATGATGACGATGAACATAAGGGACAAGTCCAGTTCTGGAAAGCGATGGTTTCTTCTACTTATAGTACGCTTCAAGATTGCTTAAAAGTCCGCGCTAATGGAGCACTTGCTCAAGCACGTAAGTAAATAATAAGTACAATTTTTGACGTACTGTCACGAGTCATGATATTTCTTTTTAATACAGGATAAGATTTTAAAAATTCAGCGAAAAAGTGTGACTGATTTACCACATTTTTATATTTAATACAAGGTACATGGATTCGATCAATGCGCTTAAAGTTGGATGGCGTTGTAGGACTGGAATCTGGTTGGTTGGTTCACCAATTATCTGGGCAACGATGGATAGTAGAAATCTCTGTGCATTATGTAACTCAGAAAGGCTTACACGTGGTGGATACAACGGAATCGGAGTTCAGCTTGTTAGGGCATTGTTTAATTTCTCATTTGCATTTGGTGGGACCAAATTAGTAAAATGAGACAGAGAAGCGGGATAACCTTGAGCGCTGTTGGGTTTACCAAAATACACAGCAACTCATCCAGAATAGTAAAATATTTCTGAAAAGTAGAGCAATAGTCAGTCCATCAGTTTTATGCATTTTGATGCATTCATAAAAATATCTAACTGAAGTGCAGGCATGCATGTCAGCATACATCACAAAATGAAGGACAAGGGCAGGGACTTTTAGTTTATCGGTACGACTGAGCTAGCAGCTCAGTCAGTTGAAGATTTGATTTTGTACAAGAAACTTGGTTTTGAGTTTCTTTCCTCCATCCAAGAAGGATGAAGACTTCTGACAAGTCAGTGGTAGTGGGAAAATGGGTAAGATTTTTAAGAAATCTATAAAGTCATAAATTCAAGTGTGTGACTTGAGTGTATAGTGGCTACAGGAAAAATATAATTTTCATACTAAACTCGGTGTGTGTTTTATTGGTGTAATTATAGGATGAATTTATCCTCCCACAACCCAATAAAACCAAGTCGCTGTAACGACTACATGACTTTGAGTTCCCCGAGTAACACGGGTCAAGACGCACCAATAGAGACATTCCCAAAAATCGGTTAGCAAGGCACTGAGAGTGGTGAGTAGATAAAAATTAGACACGAGATAAAACTATTGATCTTTAGTAGAAACATATTTTACAAATAGGTTTTGGTTTTGATTCTGTGTCTAATAGCCTCCCTGTTACCGTACCGATTGTGACCAGTCCATTTCCGGTTGTACTGTACCGCATCCTATTACACCGCAAGTCATCCAGTCGTGTGTATCTCATCCTCAACCTCAGAGATTAATTTAATTAATGTGTAGTACGTATTTGTAAGTAACCGTGTACGATTATTCTATAATATTATTATGTCGGCTCTGTGACTATGTTAAATGAGGAAACAGTTACTGAATGGTGCATTCAGCCTGTAACCTCCTTCGCTACGATTAATA
>JAQFXM010001835.1:0-28772 GCA_034693345.1 Entomobrya multifasciata
ATTCTTGGAGGATTGGGGTAAATGAGTTTCTTGAAAATGGGTTAGGAAACGTGGTAATTTGGTTGGTGCCACTTCTCCAAAATATTGGTATCTTGCATTCATCAAGGCATGATCACTGGGTTCTGGTGGTTCAGCATTGAAGAAATCTGGCTCGAGAGTGCCCTCAGTTATAAATTGATCAACAGATTTGTTCCATTGTTTGCAAATTATGCGACTTGTGATTACACTCGAGCCGTAGATTTTTGTGTTTTTTAGGTTCGCAAATTCTGGACCAATTAGTTTGAAAACTTGGGGGAAAAGGTAGAGAACCCTTTTGGAGAGCATTAGAGTTCGAAAGTAGGGAGATGAGTTGCTCACATTTTCTACGGTTGTAGGGGACTTTTTAGCTAGTTTTTGGAAGGTGTAGGCCCAAATCTGTATGAGGAATAGTATTTTTAGTTAGTCTTTTAGAATTAATATCTAGCTTTCACAATTAAAAATAAATAGGATCATTGAAAACTTACATTGCTTGGTAGAATACTCAGTAAAATTTCCTCGTCGGTCTGACAAATTTGACTGTTTTTGTCGTCAAGAACTTCTTTGGAAGTTTCCATTTTGAATAAACAAAGCAGAAACAGTTTTATTCGAGCTTTTATATGAAAGGTATTTAACGACTTTATAATAGTTAATAAATTGATGGCTTTGTTGATAAATGTTATGTAGTCAGCAACAAAAATGATAATATGTTTTTCTCTTGGTATTATAAACAGTATACCGGCCAGCAAAAACAAAGCTCAGCTGTGTAAGTTTTCTGTTCTTTATAGCGATTCGGCAGTGTAAAATATGTTAGCAAAGATGATGGTGTAGTGATATGATACGACTCATGTATAGAGTATAGATCTTTTACACAGAGCTTATCCTACAACCTATGTACAACACAACAAAGAAAATTTAAGATATGGTTTAAATATGGGAGAAACTGCTGAATTCATCTTAAATAAATAAAAGCTATTTAAAGTTTTTTGTCGTTAATCAGTAGCAAATCATTTAATTGATAATTTAAAAAAATGCTTTTAGCTTTTTAATTTATTTCTAAATCAAATATTGATCAAAACAAACGAAATCATGTCACAGATAACAAAACATTGAATTTAGCAACAATATAGTAATTATGTAGTTTTGCACTTAGGAATTGATCACAAAGAAAAACATCTTAACATTTTTTTGTAACATCTCTAGTACCACTTGCACGAAAAATTATAAAATGCTTAGAAATAACAGGTTTATATTAAAACAGCCGTGCGTGCTATTTATCTTATTATTGCTGAATTAATCCAATAATATGGCGTCTAAGTTAAAATATTTAAAATTGGTACATGTACAACAAGTGTGTTCCATAAAAAAGGCTTCTTCCAAAGTAACAAGTGCTATTTTGAGGGGAAAATTCGCTCCGAGTGAAAAAATAAAATTACACGGTACCAACATAAATGGCCAATAAAAACTAGAATTTTTTACAAGTATTCGATTATTAACCTTAAAAATATTCACTGAAGATGATAATATGAATGTATTGCTGGTAAACCTAAAATATTCTGTATATGGATTTAAAAATAACATTCTAAAACAAAAATGCTAAACTAAATTTTCATTGTTCATATTCGTATTTCTAAATGTAAACCAATCGTCAAGGTCCATAACTCAAGTTCCAATTTAAATGCTCACACTAAAATTGCCACACATCTGTCCGATTTTGATTCAGAAATTCATTTAGAAAGCAACTTTGTTCAATAATTATTAATTGTTCCAGCTGCGTCTTTAACATATCCAGAAAGTCCGTTTTTGGCGGATTCTCGGAATATTTATTCAACCATACCATCAATCTTTTCAAAATCGGCAAAGCTAATCGACAATTTTCCGTATCTCGCACAATACTTTCTTGCTCTACATCTGTTCTTGCCCTGGGTAGACCCAACTTTAAATTCGTCAGGGTGTGCCCCCAATTCTGAGAAATCAGCTCAAATATTTCAAACCATTCCATAAACCCATTTGAGTATGTCATACCACAGTCCAAGTGCATGTGTGTCAATGATAACCAAGTTTGATGGATACCCGTACCCCTCCTTAATTTCCTTACATCTTCAGGTGAACCGAAATTCAAATACAGCTTTTTTAAATTTGGAAACTCTAATGAAAGGTAATTATCATAGCTTTGCTTCTCATTTCCACTGTTCAGAAGTTTGATATCGAGCCAAACAACGTGGGTGTTTGAAGACATTAGTGAATTGAAGTTTATGGCTGACAGCCCATTTAATTTTAAGCACTGGAGACTTTTTAAAGTTGGCATGGGAATAATCTGCATAGGTTGCTGTTGCATATTTTGCGTCCTAGAAGTAGCATCTCTCTCCATTCGACTACAAGGAGTTAAATATAATAAGCCTCGATTTGATATTTCACTAACTTTTAAATGGGTTAAGTTTGGACAACTTTCTAACCACTCTGCCAACCATAAATGTTTCTGCTGTTGAATGGTGGTGTCGGAGCGATACTTAAATAATCCCAAAGTTAGTATACTAATGTGACGACCATACTTTCTTAATAAAGTTGACACTTGGTCTGCAATTGAAGCCCATTGTGTATGGTCAAAAAATTCAAAAAGGTCAATGCAAACAACCTTTCCAACAAAGGGATTTCTGGAGAAATGGGGCAAATGGGTTTGTTGAAAATGTTCCAAGAAACGAGTTAACTTGGTTGGTTTATCATATCCAAAACAGTGGTATCTTGCGTTAACCAAGGCATGATCACTTGGAAATGGGTGTTCTGTGATGAAAAAATCTGGCTCTGGAGTTCCATCATTGATATATTTGTCAACAGCTTTGTTCCATTGTTTACATATTATGCGACAATTGGTTATACTCGAACCTTCAGTTTTGGTATTTTTGTCTTTTGCAAATTCAGAGCCTAGCACTTCAAAAACGTTAGAGAAGAGGAACAAACATCTTTGTGAAAGGAGTAGATTTCGAAAATAGGGGGATGAGTTATTCAAGTTTTCGAGAGATGAAGGGTGCCTTTCCTGCAACTTTTTGGCAGTGGAAGCCCAAATCTGTACAAAAATGCAGAAAATCAGATATATTATTTAGACGTGTAAATGTCATTCTCCTTACTTTTAATTTATTCATAATTTATAGCTTACATTGCATGATAGGATACTCCGTAAAATTTCCTCGTCATTCTGAATGTTTGTGTTATTTTCGTCAGTAAATCCAGTAAAATTCCCCATTTAAAAAAATAATTGAATCTGTTTTGGTTCAAAACGTTATTATTACGGAAATTTAGAGAAAGTTGATACTTGATTAAACTGTTTTTATAGCAAAGAATATTTAATCACGGAATTCGTTATTGTTGCTCTTCCAAGTTGCTCGTTATGATGATGATTAATACTAATAGTACAGAAAACAAAAGCAAATCTAAAATTTTGCCTTTCTCATTTGAGATCGAGCCTTGACAGTGCTTTATATATTGTCAGGGTAGAACGATGTTTAATAAAGGTACCACTCACTTCGAAAATATTTAACATAGAGATCACTATACTACTGCATTAAAATGCTAACACAGATAGGTATATCCTGTGAATAATAAGTAAAATGATAAAGCGGTTGGATGAAACAAACTAGGATGAAATAAGATTATAATGTAGCCTGTGTTTAACGAAGTACTTCATCTCTATTTTTAGACTCCGCATGCGAGCACCAAATGACCAAGGTACTGTACATATCTCCGTACCCATCAACGGTAATTCTCATTTATAGTGTTTTCTAAAAATCGATTTCAAAGTAATTAAAATCTATTATTGGAAAACCAATGTGATGAATTCAAAGATTTTCGGATGGCGAATCCAAAAATCCTATTCTGAAAAAATTTCATCAGATTGTTTTGGTTTGAGGGTTGATCAAAGTCACTCATCATCGAAGAAAAATAGATTAAAATTAGAATGAAGCAGTATGCATGTGCATCTATATTACTTGCTCTCACTAATCCTTCATCCCCCAAAACGTTACTTCATGCATACACCATACGAAGGACTGCATATTCAATCACGTTTGTTCACAGGCATTTTAAGCATCATTTTCATCCCTAACTACTTGTACTACGGAACATACTTAAAGATCATCTTTCTAAAGATAAAATTTTCACAATGTAGTCTTTTATCGTAATATTCAGCATCGAGCATACCGTTTAAACATTAACACATAAAACATTTAAAAAAGAACACAAAATAAAGTAAATTGAAAACAATAATAGAGCAAACTTTGGCTATCAATAACAATATTCGAAAATAATGAAGTATCCTACCTGTACTTACGCTAACTCGTACTTAAAAAATGTGTAATAGGGTGACATAAATAATATAACGATTAGTAATGGGAACAGGTCTTCAATTTTACAAATGTGTGTATAAGATATTCGTATCAACAGTTTAAGAAAATGCTGAAACAAAATAACAACCACTTCCTAAACCTTAACTTATTTGGCTTTTAATTATCTTGCACTATAATTACGGACCTGCCAGGCTATAAGTCAAACATATTATGCATATTTAAAATTTTACCACGCGTTTCTGCACATTAATGCACTTAATTGAAACATAATATTTGGAACATATTTTAATTTTGTCAAGATTTTTTTCGTTTCATCAGTAATTTGAACAATTTTCATCGCTGCCGTTTCCATTCAAACACTACCTGTACTACTGGGGAGCCAATTTAGTACTAAAAGACGTACTAATAGTTACTTAATTAAGCCATTTTGATGTTAAAATAAAGCTATTGATGAACTTATATAATGCTTGCTTGTGAGCTCTACATGTATACAAAAAGGTGTACTAGCATATCATTCTACATCATTCTAAATGATTGATTATGTAATCCTCTTTTACATATAATGTATGTTTGTATTTTAGTGATGGTATAAATGTTTTATGTATGGATGGCATAAAAATATCTTGCATATTTCAATACATTTGCATAATAATGCGCCACATTTTGTACATTTTAGAAAGTTGAAATCATTTTGGTCTTACACTTTTAAACTGGTTATCGTAATGCATCTTTGTGACTCTAAATGAAAAAACCTGATATTTGTTCCCATTTTATTACTAAATTATGAAAGTATAAAATCATATTTGTATTCGTTTCTAAAACACGGAGTTTCCAGTTTCGGTATCCTTTCAAACACAGTCAATAGTCGAGATAGAGCAAAGATAAAACCATAAAGATTCATACTGTTAAGTTATTTTGTATTTGTTTTGTAATTGTTACAGCGAAATAACATGTTGATATGGGCTGTAACTATTTGTTACAACAAATGGTTTTTAATTTAAACACAAGGGTTCTCGGTTGTCATGTTTTGAAACACTATTCGAGTGAAAAATTATAAAAAACATAGTTTTTGTTACAAAAATAAATAGTGACAAAGTAAACAATTACTTCTTTGAAGATATGTTGTATTTATCTAAGCAATGTCGGGTACCATCCAAACTTAAATGATCTCCATCCATAATAACATAAATGAACAGTTTTATGTAGAGAAATAGTAGCGGTATTATTCTAATTACGCAAAAAACAATATCGTCTTGCTTATTGCCGTGTAAAGCACTTATGTCAGGCTGTGTTCTTTTTGTTGTCTTTGATTTAAGTTCACCAAAAAACTTTAAATTATCGATGATAACATGAACGTTTCTGTTTCCATGTAAGAACCCAGTGTATTTGACAATGTTTGATAAATATTTTCTTAAAACTGACCCCTGATCAGTGTATGTATTTTTCCGTGATGATGGAATACTCATAAAAGTGTTGCCACTGCAACAAGGAAAATATTTGGTTTTCAGTGAAGCTAAAAATGAATTTCCGCTCAAATCTCTGAAAGCAACAAATATTACATCCACCATGTCGGGAGCATAGGTAAGAAAAAAATCAGTTTAAGATTTTTCATTGAAGGAACCATTCACGATAAAATAATTATTGCCCTCAGAATCAGTTTTCATATCACGAAAATGTACTCGTTTATCCCTATATAATGTAAGTAGCTTACTAACAGATTGTCCATTACCATAATCTCGTTCTCTGGTAGGACGAGTAATGCTGGTAAGCAAAAGCTCTCGCTTTTGTGCATCAAGATATTCAAGCCAATTGAAAGACTTTCTCGTTAAATCAGTGTAACGTTGCTTATAAAAACTGTCGATATGATCCTTAAACCGCTTAGCGCGATTGTAGTTTTTATCCTTTTTGGGCACGTCTATGCAAATAGCAACATGGAACAAGAAGTCCCTTTTTTGTGTCCAATCCCAAAATAAGCAGTGCGACAATACGCAATCAATTTGTGGCCGCTTATTCACAGCCTTCTTCATTATTCTTACTAGCAGATCCTGAGCAGCAAATTCGTGCTTGCAAATTTTGTTTGGCTTATCCCGCATTTTTATTATGCTACCTTTCATATCGAAATCGTTTAAGTATTGAAATTTAAACTTGCCTTTGGATAATCCAAAATTAATCGTTTGACCAAATGCAAGGATATCCTGAGCTGTGGTATTCACGGTGCTTTTAGAAAACTGCTTACACAATCCAAAATCAGAGAGTTTTGCTAACTGAACATTATCGTTCGTCTTGACTATCAAAACATTACTGGGTAAATATTTCTATGTACAATTCTCTGTTTATGTAGTATTTTAATCCTTTGCCTGCATCTTTAAGAAAACCTAGTATTTTCTTAATTTCAACATTTTTAGTGACAATTAGTGTTTCAAACGTAGAACGGGCTCGTTCTAATACCAAAAACATTCCAACATGTGGTGATATGTAGGATTCAACCAAACGTATAATATTTCTGTGATCAGTCTTTTGCAATAACTATAACTCGCTCCGCAACCCACCGCAGTTTGAATTTAAATGTGGTTTCTTGATATGTTTTACTGCTACATGAATATTTAGTCCGCAATGGTACCCTGGATAAACTATTGTTGAACTTCCACTTCCCAAATTTTTTGATGAGGATGGTAAGTATCCGACTTGAGTGCTGCCAATTTTCTCCGGATATAAATTTTTTAAACGAAAATTTCTTTAGGATGATAACGACCGACGGCTCACTTGTTGAACGAAAGCTGGGCCCATTTCTGGTGAAATTTAAACGAAAACCATCTTAGTTTTTAAGTTAGTTGATATCAAAACGGCTTAGGGTTTATATAACTATTTAAAAATTACCAGCACTGAGGATGATTTGATAAGTTTCTATGTTTATTTATAAGTATCGTGTATTTTGTGGAAACTAGGAGACAACTATTTTTAACAACCAATATTTTTTAGTGATCACCTCGCGACATGTAAGTACTTTTAAATAAACATTAACTCGTGCACAAACAAACAAAATAAATTTTAAAGAGTAGATTTCCGTAAAGTAATGGAGATGACTGCCTTTGATGACAATCGAAAGGGAAATGTTTCCTAGCTTATGAAAACCTATAAGCTACGTTACATAAATATTTAAACATTTCCATCTAACGTAGCTTATACCATCGCTTTAATGAACAGAGTTAGTTTGATATTATTATACTAAAGGATACGTTTAAATATAAAAATATATCAGAAGCATCAAATGTAGAAATATCTGATTTTCTAGAAGAGGAGAGCGGAAGACATCTGGGACTTTGAAATTATTGCTAGGTGCATTATGCTACAGAAATCTCTTAAATTGATAACCTTACACAATACTGAGTGAGAATTGTTATGATAGTAAAAGGTAAAAAAGGTAACAGACTTGACTTTTTATCCTTGTTTATTACCCTGCTTCTTGTTAAAAGGAATAAGCCGATGTTACATTGTAGACAAAGAAGTTGGTTCAATACCATTTTGGTAACGATTACGTTTCGATGCCGAAAATGTAAAAATGAACAAAAAAGGTAGGGGTAGGAACTCTTACAATTGATATGTTATCTTTTATTTCTGGCTGCATTTTTTTACAGAAAGATGTTAAAACCTTTCTTCTTTCTAAATGCAATGGCATTTTTATGACCGGAAAGAATGTAACATTTACCCATCTTGTTAGACAGATTCTTTATGAAAGTGAGAAAAGAAAAAGGTACAGAGTCACCTTTGTTCTTGTAATTATTTCCTTGCTTCTCCAAAAAGGTACGTTTGAATATTGTTTTACTGGACCAACTAGTTCAAACTAGATTTCGTTACTAGTATAATGAATTTAAAAACTTGTTTTGGTGTTGGCAAGAAAGCAAAGGATGGAATTTTGATTTTAGACAAATAAAAACTCTTGGAAATAGCACTGTCCGGATTATAAAACCGAGTTGAGACAAAAAATCAAATTGTTGGTGGTCTTTGTACTTCTGTCATAGCAATCAACGTAAAATATGCGTAAACAGTTGTTACTGAAATTGAAAGTTTGTGTCAAAATTGTTTTGAAGAGATAAACATATGTTGATTTTTAACAGTAATCAGTGTGATTGTGGTCAGTCCTTTTTATTTAGGAATATTTTTTTGGGAAAGTTATAAATTTGTTTAAGATACAATGACAACACGCAATTTAATACCACTGCCAGGTAAAAATTTATGCTACAAACTGGTTTTAAATATTTTATCAGTAACAAGTATTATTGTGTTGTAAAAGTAAGACAAATTGGTAAAAAAAATTATTTGGCTATGATGAATATGGAAATAAAGTTGAAACGTTATTTTGTAGTTTGTCATATAGCCATGTAGCTAGCATATTATTCGTCAACTTTTTATATTATGCATGCATACTAGTAATGAAATACATACATACAACATACATAAATACATATTTATGAATTCTTGCTTGTTCATTCTTCCCATATATGCTAGAATACGTATAAATAAACAATGTAATTGATAATGATATAAAATATTCATACCTAAATCAAGGTGCATTATCTTAATTGTAGAAACCATAATTAAATCATTAAAACAAGCAACAAATCTTATTGAATACACATAAAGTAAAACCTGAAATTTACCACTGTTCATCACAATAAGTTGCACACGCTTTACACAATATTACACACAAAGTAAGGGGTGTGCAGCTTTAACCCGGACAATTTTGGCATGTAAATATTTCATACTTATAAAAGTTATCGACATTGAAACTTGATATATTTAAAAACTACGTTTTCTCTCCTACAAAATTTAATCGACTGCAAATCAAGAAATTAAAGTATGTATGAAATTTTTGATCGTTTAGAAAAACTTCCGATATAGTGTTTTCAAACTGTTGAAAAGCGTATTTTTCTTTCTTACTGTCGTATTACCATATTTTACATAAATTTGTATATGCTTTTAGCCTATTTTATTCTCTGAAATTTGAGCTTTCATATATGGTCAACACTGCCTATTATGCATCGTTGTATCGGTAGTTTTTAATTGATAAAAGTTTTCTGGATTTTAGAGCTTTTGTTTTCAACAGATTATTTTGAAGCTTAATTTTTCTCTCAGACTTTTTAAAGTACACCATGTGTTTTGAGTGTTTAATAAATGCATGATGATATTCATTTTGAAGAGCAGAATTCACGCTACAATTCCTTGAAATTTTCGTTTTTTATGACTACTTAAGATAATGTTTTTCTAACGACAAAATTTTGGAAGCCATTTTGAGCACCTTTTTTGCTTTTAGCCTGTGCATCCTAAAATTTCAACTGATATTCAAGATGTCCGTGTTGATTTGTAACGTACAGTATCTGGGCATCATATATTGTGCCACTATTTGGGGTTCCTTCTATTATCGAATGTATAAATATTCAATAAAAAATGCTACACAACAAAAAATTTGAATCTGGAAAAATTAAAAATAAGTGTCAGTTTATCCGTCCCAATTATCTCTAACGTGTGGTGGTCCACGGATCTGTTCTTTTGTAGTTTTGGTACTTCAGAATATACAGTTTTTGTACATACAAAGTTCTTTGATGCTACCTTCTTTAGGGGCGAAATATTTGAATGCTAAAATTGTCTGGATTAAAGCTGCACACCCCTTATGTTATTTTTCCTGTTCCATGAAATTATATCTTTAACACTAATTTAAACATTCACCGGTATTTGACGTATCATTACATATATACCTACTTGCATTACATAAGATTCCTAATAAATAAGCTGTTAGAAAATATTGTTGTCTCTTGTCTTGTCTCTAGACAGTGTGCACTGGATTTTTTTCCATAATTTTTCTCCCTTTCTGGTTTACTTTTTCCAGATAACAAAAGATTTTTATTTGGTGTTTTCTCCAATATTTTCATCCAATTAAATTACCCCATTTTTGGATTAAACTTTAAAAAGTATTTCTGATACGCTTTCTCAATTTCCCTTCTCGCCTTCATAACACTGGGCTCTTTACTCTACAAATAACGAGCCACGTCCACAATAGAATCTAGTTTTCTATGCCAAACCCAACAGATACTGTGCAAAAGCACTGCTGATATGTTTGGCCCATTTTTTGGCTCTTTTTCTAAAAGCTTCCAGAATAAATCCGTCTCTGCAAAATATTGAAGTGGTAGATTTTTTGGTTTCCTTTTTAGATCTAAAATCCTTGCTTCCATTTTATTTATGTATTTTTATGAAATCTCGTCTAGGAAATCAAAGTTACCTAAAAGAAATCCTAAAAACTATAAAGCTACTTTTCATGGTACCAATTCAATTTTACATGGAATATTTATTATAATCTAACATCGAAATCGGAACCACTTTATATGCTAAGCATATATTAACTTTTTATTGCTCAAATACTAAGTTTATAAAAACATAATAAGTATGATTATTGCGTTTTCAGTTCTACTTTGTCAATCGAGTAATTTGTCGCTTAAATTCACAAACCTTTTTACAAAAAAATTGCATTTGGATTTCCAATTCGAATAAGATTCACAAGATCAACTGACAAATTTTCAGTTGACACCATTTTCAAACGCGGCAACAAAGGAAAATCAACTTTACGTAGATTTTTTTCAACTTCCAGGATAACAAGCCATGGGAGTCGACCTTCAAGCGTATCCATATATTGGCTATGTCCTCTTATAGTTTTTACTTGAAGAAATTTCAAATTTGGCATTAATTTCACAAGTTCAATCACTTCTCGGTTAAAACGATGATAAAGGTTTTCGTATTCAGACCAGCTAGAAAATATGCTGCAGTACCAAATCTCACTACCGAACTTTTTTAGTGTCTCCCGAACTCCATTAGTGTGACCGATAAGCAGCTCTTGAGGTTCATTCCCATATATAATCCTGAGCCATGGAAGATAAATTGAAACGCTTCGTCCAATAAACGGATTCTTTATTGGCTTCTTATTCGATTGGTCATAGTGAGTTGGCTCAAAGTGATCCAAAAAATGGCGTGGTGAAACATCCACTGAGGGTTCGAATTTCGTTAGAATCCATTTTAGTGACGATGTTGGACTAAAGTTTGTTCCACTTTCAAAGCGTGCCAAAATGTTGTCATCCTTTTGATGTAGGTCGTCAATTGCCTTGTTCCAAAATTTGCAGACACGCCGACACTTCCAAAAGCCAGTCATTGGGTGAGGGCGAATGTGATGACCATTTTGTATGGTTTCTGGTTCCCGGTAACTTTCGTCCTTATTGTTAAGGTTGGAATACTGTTTATATAAAATTTGAAACACTTTTGGAAGCACACAATTTTTATTCATTTTTTCTTGAAGTAAATTTCCAAAATAGAAGGATGCGTTGGAACAGTTCTTAATGTCTTCGATTATGGTTAACTTTTGAAGAATCAACTTCCAAATCTGGAAACAAGTAAAATTAAGTATAATACTTTCAACTAAATTGTTTATTTAAATTTAATTCATAGAAATAATGATTTTTTACCAAATCAGGAAAACACGTATTCAAGTTGATCAAGTGTCTGGTTTCCTCTTCCAGTTTCTTGGCATCTTGATGGGTGAGTAGTGGAAGGAACAAAATGTCCTCACAATTGGCACTGTCTTCGTACTCAACTGTATTTGTGGAATCATTTTTCATTGACTCTTCTAGTGGTGCAGTGGGCGTCATAACCGTGGTTTTTGAGCACAAAGCCCCCTTGATATTGTATCACAGATATAAATTACATATATTTTAACTGATAAAAACAATAGTTTTGCTTTCACATGTTGACGTTAAAATCGTAACGTACTTTGCATTACCAAAACATATGTTGGAATTGTTGTCTTGAAGAAAATGAAGAAATTGTCACTAGATTTCTGAGTTAAACTAAAGTTGTATTTTTCTGAACTGAATATGAAATGCCATAAATGCTTACATATTGTACTCATATGCTTACATAAAGCAATACCTTTTAGTGCATTATTATGATTCTTGTGAGAGCTTTACAAGCGCAGTTTGTCGCTACACCAGTCAACTACAACCCAGGGTGTACCATTTATTTACTCGTATGCATGCTTTTGGAAGTACGCTAAGAACTACTTTAGCTACATAAACAACCATTTACAATTCATACTGATTCCACATTAAACTTGAGCATAAAAATGAAGCCGTGAGTGTTTCCGTTACTTTGATATTTCCCATGCTTGTATGTATGTTGATGATTTTGTGTGATTTCGTAGAAAAGTAATATCGTAATATTACTCTATGTAAATACGAGTACGTTTATATGGCAGTTAATACAGTATGGGTCCGAATCCAAAAGATTTTTACAAGAAGTAAATAAGCCATAAACAATGTTTAGACTTTAGTCAAACAGACATCATATACCTAGTAGCGTTACGTTTAATAACTTATGTGATTTTTTGATGTTTTTGTTTGTATTTGAAGTACGTATCCAAAAAATCTCTTATATGGCTATGACAAACCATTTCGGATTAAAAGTTGCAAACAAAAGAACACTCATTTTCTAGTATATAGTACACCAGATCATAAATGCATAACTAAATCACAGAATACAATATATGTTTAAGTATGAAAGAATTCTCACACATACAAACAAAACTACTGAAGTATTAAAAAGTATTTGTCGGCCAATTAAAAAGTTTTACCTTTATACCTACATACATTCTGCTAATCCTTTCAGAAAACGTGTGTTACTTTGTTATAGATTTTTAATCCTAAATGGTCGGTCAGGACGATAGTTTCGTATCAAAATGTACCCTTCGAAAGCCCTTCAAATATGCGTGCCCTTCTGGACCCCAAAAAAATGAGAAATTGGATCACAATAATCATTTTCCTTGTTCAGGTGTCTTTCAACATAAACTAAAGGGCATTTTACATTATGCTTACAAATATCTTGTATGTATGCATGCATTACAGTTTTGACCCTACATATGTACATGCAATGTAAGGAATGAATGTACAACAAGGAAAAGTATATTAGAAAATTTAATATTCCTACGCATAAAAACATATTATCGTTTTTTTCGTTTAACGATATAATTTGGTAAATTTAATTTCGAATCCACTGCATAAATTTTATTAATCAAAGGAGCTATTTATCTTTAAAAACTTCAAACGATAAACTAAATGCTTCAGCTTCTTTTTCAAAAAAATGTATTATCAAGAATTTCTAATTATAATCTATGTTTAAACATTGACTTTTAAAGTGGATAAAAACAATTTGAATGAATGAGAAATAGGAATACTACTAAAACCCCCAAAAAAATTGAGTTGAAGAATACAACCGACAAATTATTTGTGAGTACAATCTTGAAATTCTTACCCTCTTGTGTAATAAAAAATACAAGATGTCAGTAAAGAAATCATTACATATTCATTACATTGTCAGTTGAGATATTAATGTAAAAGTTTCAGCCTATCATCTTTACATTAAATTACAACAGTTCGTACTCATAATTGGTTATTACGTACATGGTTATTATTACTCATGGATGAATATTTTAAAGCACCGCGTTTTGATTGTCGATCTTATAATCATAAAAACTAATAACCAAATATTTTGGAACCAACAAAATTTCAACTGATAGATGAGCATGAAGTCTTCAATATGTCTATGAATAATTCAATATATGCTTAAGCCATAGACGTACATTTTATAGTCTGGAATGTTAGGTGTGCATACAGTAAGTTTTAAACATTTCTCAATTAGCCTTGTTATTACCATTATTTCGCTTAATTGTTGGCGGAAGAAGATTTCCTTTACTGTTTTTATGTTACTGCAGATAGGATTCGCAATCAGCTGAATTTTTCATGTCTTTTGTAGTTTCCTTCTTTGTCTTTTTTAGTTTTATGCAAAACCAATCAGTAAAATATAGAGACGAAAAAGTACTCAATATAAAATTCATAGGACTCCATATATATTTTTAAAATTAAGGTACATTTTGCTATAACCAGACCTTATGTTAATTTTTCCTAGAAATCAATAAGTTTCGCCAAAGAATTGTTTTATTAGAAAAAGAATTATCTAACAAGTTAACCAAAAATGAGGACTTTTCCCAACATTTTAGAACTTGTTTGCACATACCCGTACACATCAAGTTGTTAAATTTGGACTCTACAAAATATTAATGCAATATTTCAGACGCCTGCCAATTCATGGAGAAATTTCAACAACTATTTATATCCTACGGACATACACTGACATAAAAGGAATTTATTCAAAAATATTGATGACAAATTCGTAGAATACGTGAGCATTGTCAATGTCAAACTAACTTTTTGGACAATATTCGTGCACTTGAGTGGTAGAAAAATTTCATACATCCTTCATTCAAGAGTAACAGTGCATTTCTAAAAACGACACCATTCTTTACAATTTAAATGGTGAATTTTATGTTTTTTTTAATGTTTATCGTGTGACATGTGCATTGTCAAGTGGACAGTGTAGACCGGATGATATAGTAGAAGTTAAAGGACACTTGAAAAGTTCCAAAAAATCATACCAGTTTTTATTGATGACTAGAAGCAGCAATGATGAGTAGTCTGATCAAAAGCACCACGAAAAAAATTCAAGAAAAGTATAAAGTAGTTTGTATTCTCTCATAGATTTTATAGCAGAAAGTGGATGTAGCTGATAGACCATAGTCAGCTTTGTACTGCGTTTTGCGAGTGAGCTTATATTCTTGTAAATTCAATTTTCAGAGGAAAATCATTAAAGCTAATAAAAATTTAGTTCTGAAAATTAAAATTTAGTAGAATAATAAAAAGTATTAAAGTTGTCGCTATTTATTGATAATATGCGGTCGACCAAAACCAAACCAGGGCTCACACCAGAGAGCTCTATTGCTGTTGTAATTATCTTTGCAGCTTCGTTTTGCCTTACTTCCGCTCAAAACAAAGTAGTGAATACAAGTTAGCAAAAAATTTAATTCGTTGTTGAAGCAATTCCACTTATAAGGTTTCTGAAGGAATGAATTACCTGAAAAATTAATTTGTTGAAAACTTATTTTTATTATTATTTATTTTATTTTTATTTCGTCACTTCAGGCAAGAGATGAATAATTTTCTTTTTAAACTTCCAGTGCTTATATATGAGGATCCCCTGACCATAAAGAGTTTTGACGCTGCTGTTGAGTTTGTCAAGAATAATCCAGCACTTGGTTATAGTACAGGAGAGATTTGGAGAATTCAGTCGAATGGAACTGATGCGTCGAAATTAATTACAAGCTGTAAGATTGATACTTTTAAAGACTAACTAAACAATGACCAAATATTATAATAGGATGGAAATATTATTGTTGTTTATTTTTAAGTGTGCAAGGATATTGACGAAGCTTATAAAAAGCCAGCTGGAAAACAACCTGACATTATTGTGGATTTTACTAGAAATGGAATTCCTTCTGAGGCTGTTAAACTTATAACAAAGTTGATGACAATACCGACAATATCTGGTAGTTTTAGCCAAGAGGGTGATATTCGAAGTTGGAGAGATTTGACGGAAAAAGCGAGGAAGTATTTGATTCAGATTACCCCTCCAGCAGATATAGTACCACAAGCTGTTAGATCCATTGTATCAAAACAAGACATGACCAATGCTGCTTTTCTCTTTGATAACGAATATGGTACTAAAACACTTCTTTTTAGAAATATTCAAAATCGTTTTGGATTAAATTGAAACATCTCTATCCACAGTTATGACCCACAAGGAAAAATCTCTATTGAAAAACATGCCTACAAAACACAACATTACAAAATTGGAAAGTTGTACATCAAAAGTTCGAAAGCAGATTGGGGATAATGTTCTGAAAAGCATGTCAAATTTCTTTATCGCTGCATCACCAAACGAAGTATCTGGCGTGTTAAAAGCAGCATCTGATTCTGAAACGGAAGAATATTTCAATGATGAGTATGCATGGTACTCTATGTCAATGGAACCTGGATTTCCCAATTGTTCTGGCTGCAAAACAAACGTATCTGTTATCCACCTAACGCCAATATATTCCAAAGCGAATAACGAGCGATCTGACTTTTTGAAATCCAAGGGAACCTTTAAAAGGCAGAGACTTATGGAAATGTTCTATTTTGACCTGTCTATGAACGCTATAGCTACTGTGGCAAAAATGATGAAGGATGGCACTTGGAAATCACCTCCTTTACGAATTTGTAAGGATATAGAAGCCCCACCTAATGATGTGTATGATCTCCCTTTGTTTGACGCTTTCAAGGATCCGTCGATTTTGGAGAAAAATGTGTTGGGACCGTTTCACCTCGACGCGGAAAAAGTAGTTGGGAAAAGCCATTCCAATTTCAAAATGTCCATTAATCGTTTGGTTTTTAATAAAGATGAAGCCGAACCTGTGTCAGTGAAGCAGATTGGTGTATGGAAATCAGGGTATGGAGGGAAGGAATTAATTTCGGAGTCGGACAAAGAGGAAGCTGAGTGGAAGGCTCATAATATATAACAAAAAATAACCAATTAAAAATAACGAAATTATGGAAAAGTATCTATGAAATCAAATTTAATCAAAATTGAACATTTAATTTGTCGAAATTTATATTAATGAATCAGTGACTAAATAAATTATAACTGCAAAAACATGAAATGCATCCCAATCTGAGCCATCATCTTAAAAGTTCAAATCGGAAGAAACTCTATTTTAAATGATATCCGCCTTATGTGTGGAAACCATTTCTAATTGGCAGACAAGCACTATGTCGTTTAGTTTCATATTCATACCTTTCAATGTGGACTTGCATAAAGGGACAATTGGAAGAATGTAAACTTGAGAGCTCAGTCAATTTAAATAGAAACAAATTTGATGACAAGACCAATGGATCAAAAACCTACACGCACAAAATCTACTTTTAAAAACAGTACGGCCCGCACAAAATCATTCTAGCATTTTATTTAATTTTTAACGTACAAAGTAAATTCCTTGAGCAAGTTTATAATTTTTTCTAGCAAATATGTCCTTACTCAAAACATTCCATGTGCTATACTTTATAAGAAAAAAATGATTTCTTCCATTTACAAGTTCCTTGTGAGTTAAACCATGATTAACATATAAAAATACACTTTTGTTATCATTGTTACGTATTTATTATAAATCTAATGTCAGCATTTTTGAACATCTGTTAAGAACATCTTCTGGTCATGCTTAAAGTCACCCGAAATAATGATCTACAATTCGAACTGAACTTGAATGAAAATCATGTAGCTGTACGTAAGTAAAATGATGACATGATTAAGCATTATTATCACACAACAACACAATTCTAAAGTTAGTAAATATCAGTATTTATTTATAAGTCTCAACGGATCTAGACATTTAACTTTAAACTTTTAAATATTTTTAGGCTCACAAGTTAAGTAACAAAATTTAGAGCTAAAATAATGTTCGTATACATTTTTCAGCCAACTTTAAAAAATACTTCAGTACAAAAGAAGCATATACCTCGTTAGTTACAATTACTAATTATTTATATAAAACAGTGTCAATACTTCTTTATCAACTTGAACTCTTCCTAATAATTTGAAACTATCATCTTGTTTCACTTTTAGTCAATTTTGTTATAACTTGATAACACCATTCTCCTCATCCTCCCGTCTTCGTTTATTTTTCCCGTACTCTGAAAAAACATTTTCTAAAAATATTTGTTTGAAGCTCATACATTGTTTGTCCTTCTACTACATGCCCTTCCGCATTATTTCCAATAAGCTTCCAAGGAAAATACAATTTTCTTAAAGGACGTAAGCATTTAACGTTCCTTTGTCGAGATAAGATTCGATACAAAACTGCTAATAAATTTGGACAAACTATTGTTAATATTTTAACATATTTTTCTTCACAAAAACACTCATCCTCATCACTAAATACAAAAGCTCCCTCTTCATTCATATCAGGGTGATGTACATACTTGTCTCGAAAAAGTTTCAAAAATTTAGTAACCGAATCGCCATCTCCATATTCCTTTGATGGACGTTTACGTTTCCTTCTAGCAAACAGAAGTTCTAGAAAATCCAATTTAAATTCTCTACCCAAATTAATCCAGTTAAAATATTTCCTTTCACTTGCTAGCCAAAAATATTGTTTGTATTCAGAGTCAATAAGATATTTCAACTTTAAAACTTCACAATCCTCACCGCTCAAACATATTGCTGCCCTGATAAGAAACAAGTGTTCTCTTTCCCAGTTCCAAAACAGGCAATGGTTCAAAACCTCTGAAATTTTAGGTCGATTGGAAGGTGTTTTTTCCAACATTTGTGAAATTAGATGATGAGCAGCCACTTCGTGTTCACCTAGCCGTTTCGAAGTTTCATCAGGATAGCCACCATTTGATAAACCAAAGTAAAAAGTCAATCCAAGGCCGTAAATATCCAACATTTTGGTATTCCTAAACATCCTTGTTTTATTTGCTAACGCTTCAGGAGCCATCCAAAGAAGAGTTCCACTGGCCATGGAAAATGTTCCAGTTCTTTCCCTACTACTTATCATTTTGCTGACGCCAAAATCTGCCAACTTTGCTACCAGCTTCCCATCTTGTAATACCATAAGAATATTGTCAGGTTTGATATCTCTGTGAATGACACCCTTTCCATGAAGATACTCCACTGCTTTCGATATTTGATAAAGCCATGTGATAATGTCATCTCTACTATGCTTATACTTTTCAATTTGTTCCCTGAAAGTTCTCTCTGCTTTCTCCATAGCTAAAAATAGCCCACCACTTGGATCTCTGTAGGAATCGTACAGCCGAATAATATTAATATTTTGATCAATTTCACTCCATATCTTGAGCTCATTAATTTGATCATTTTCAACTCTTAAATACTGTTTTTTGATATATTTCACTGCTGCAGACTTGTTAATACGGAAGTGATATCCAGGATATACAATTGCTGTTAATCCATTTCCCATTATAGTTCGAGGATCTGGTGAATCTTTTACACTAGTGTCTCCCATCTTCATGGTAGATATTTCTCTTAAGTTTACTAATTGTTCCTCATCCTCACTGTCACTTGAACTTGTGAATTCCATGATGCCACACTTCAATTTTTATTATCTTTACTTTAGAAAGTTAGAGTGTTAGTGAAAGTTGAATAAAATATTGTCGATATTTTAACTTATCCCAAAGAAATCAGATTTAATTAAAGCGTAATCGGTTTTAATTTTTTTAATGTATAGTGAACACATTAATCTTCCAAATATTGTCAGTCTAAAATAACTATTTTTGTTGCAAAGTAATTGCAACTTTTCTTTAAAAGTAAGCAAATACTATTTGTTTGTTTTTGTGTGAAGTTTGCTTTTTTTCTTGAAAAGAACAGGTGAATGTTTGTCATCTGTAAACATTGAGTAGCTGTTCGTACTTTTATTGTAGCATCTTTCTATGTTATATTTTTCTGCTACTATGGGAACAGCTGCCCAAGTAAAAGCCGGCAACTTAAACTCATTCTCCAGAATAGAAACAATGCATTTTATTACCATCAAACCTATCAAGGTTCATTGTGGGTACCCACTTACACTATTATTACTGCACATCCATCAAATTTTACTTACTCGCTCTTTCTGTACTATTTACAACTATGCCAAGAGCAGAAGAGAATTTACTCAATAAGAAATAGCAAAGAAGTTGCTATCTGGATCGAGTGTGATCTTTTTTTGCATACCGTCAGTCTGAAAGACAACAGCATGAAACTTTGCTTGAGTGCCTGTGTGTGTGTACATTTTAAAATAATGTCTGGTTATGCCGATGAAATCAATTCTTGACATCAAAAATACGCTAATAAAATTCCAATGGTATGGGTTCCACCTTGAGTGGATTTTGATCTTGAAAGATGAATATTCGATTGAGCTAGCCACAATGTATTCGCATGAAAGAAGCAATACATGAAAATTTGTAATTACTTTAATATATATAATATATTTAAACCTTTTTTAAACATAAAATCACAGGGTAAAAAAACTTTACTATTAGATCAAGTAATGCAAAAGTAATGTAAAACTTTTTTTAAACAACAAAACCAAAGAGAATGAAGCTTCGATAATGTATTTCCAGTCTTTTCTTTACAGTGCATTGTAGATTGTGTAACTATTGCTTCGCATATTTACACTACATATTCAAATAACACTAACATATATTTCCAAACTGAGTTGACACCATGTAATTAAGAATGGATGTATTTATCTAAAAAATTAACTTTCAAAATGCCAAACTCGCTTACACCACTGTCAATATAATTACCATTTGTAATTTCTATTTGACTTGGTATGCATTAAAAAAATCATCATTAATTCTTATAAATTTTTACTGACCGATTGTAGAATTTATTTAATAAATTGTTGGCATATTCATACAAAATAAAGTTCGTATCATCAAGATATTTTCAACTATGTTATTCAACTTTTATCTTGAGCACTTCGTATACGTTTCTATTTTGTGCTGCCTGTATCTTCAAACCTCACTCTGCCACTAAAGTTTCCATAACGTGTACTATTATGCATGCAGTTGAATGGTGAAGGCGCTCCAGTAAAATCCAATTCAGTTGAATTCCAATCCCTAGTTCCTGCTGAGCTACCAATATTATTATCTCCAAATTGTGATACTAATTCTAGAAAACTATGGTCATACTCTGATTGAAAATATATGTAGACTTGCAGTGGGTTATCGTCTAGGCAATTAAGTACCATGTCGTTATTCTCAGTTCTTTTAATTTGCAGCTTCCAAGGAAAATAAATTTTACTTAACGACAGTAAACTTTCTTTGTTCGCATGGAATGACAACACTTTGTAGAGAACTGGTACTAAACCGGGACAAGTAGAAACTAGTAAACTGGTATAAATTTCTTCACAAAATCTTTCCATATCATCTTCAAATACAATAACTGTCTCTGGATTCATATCAACATAATGAACATATTTATCCCGAAAAAGTTTAAGAAATAAAGTAACAGAGTCACCACCTCCATACTCATCAGTTGGGTATTGCCGTTTTCTAGTGTTGTACATTAGCTCTGTAATATTAATACCGTTTTTTTGCCTTATCTTCATCCAGTGAAATTCTTGTTCAGGGTAAACATTATGGAAATATAGTAAGTACTCCGCGTCAATATTGTTCTTTATCCAATAAGTTTCTCTGCACCGTTTTCTGCTCAAGCAGATAGCCACCCTAATAAGAAATTGTTGCTCTTTTTCCCAGTTCCAGAACAGGCAGTGCTCCAAAACTTCTGAAATTTTGGGCCTATTCTCAGGTAATCTTGCCATCATTCTTGTGAGAAGATCATTTGCTGCTAGTTGATCCGCACTTAATTGGTTTGAAATAAGGTAGGAACCAGTCATTTTAGCGACAAGAGATGTTAGCACGTCATTTTGGTCTGAAAATGAGAAAGGATGACCACCTTTAGATAGTCCATAGTAAAAAGTCATTCCAAGTGCAAAAATGTCCAGCATTTTAGCATTCTTGAATTTTTGGGTTTGATTTTCCAAAGCTTCGGGAGCCATCCAAAGAAGAGTACCACTTGCATTTGAAAATGTTCCAGTTCGTTCCATCCCAATTATCATTTTACTCACACCAAAATCTGCTAATTTTGCGACTGTTTTGTTTCCGTCTTGAGAAAACATGAGTATATTATCAGGTTTGATGTCTCTGTGAATGACCCCCTTTGCATGAAGGTATTCAACAGCTTTTGATACTTGATATAACCATGTTATGACATCATCTCTGCTTGGATTACACTTTTCAATTTGCTTCCTTAAAGTTCTTTCTGCTTTTTCCATAGCAAGAAATAGCCCACCTTTTGGATCTCCACAGGAGTCGTACAACCGAACAATATTTATATTTTGGTCAATTTCACTCCAAATTTTTAGCTCGTTTCCTTGTTCGTTTTCTACTCTTAAATATTGTTTTTTGATAAATTTCACTGCAGCAGGTTTGTTAATGCCAAAGTGATATCCAGGGTATACAATCGCAGTTAATCCGTTTACCAAAATAGTGCGAGGGTCTGATGAGTATTTTATACTTGTTTCTCCCATTTTTGTGGTGGACACTTCCTTAAAATTTAGGTTTGATCTTCATCATCACTTTCTGCCATTTTGCTTTGCTAAATAACTGATGATTTATGAAATTGAAATTTAACATAAATAAAAATATTAATAAATTCGTTTGAAACAAAAAAGACAATAAATATTTACCACTTTAAGAAGAAGTTATTGTTTACTTTGAACAACTGATTTTTTTCCTATTTTGAAAGTTACATTTCAAGTTTTTATTCCCTTTTGTTAAAAAAAATCGAGTACAAAAATGATCATTGGGCTACCGAGTGCATCACGACTCATCATACACCATTTGTTATACCACGCTGCAATCACTAAAGACATAGGAGTGTAATGACTTATTAGGCTTGCCAAATAAATTCAACAAGAAAAAGTTATGGGGCTTCAAGCGGTTAAAGGCCGACATTTTAAGGATTTTGGTATATCTACCACCACGGTGGAGCAATGAGACAGCGGCCCGATTTTTTAAGGTTTTAAGTACTCCCTAACAACTATGTAAAATATCAAGGAAATCCATGACATGAAATTTTTGGGGTGGTCACGCATGAAAAAACATACTCTGAATAAAAAATAATATTTGATAAATTTACGGATAACTTTCCATTACGGAGCATTTTTCCTGTACGGCAACTATATTCAGCATTGGTAAATCTTTGATGTCATTTCATTAACACGATAATAAAACCAATATCAATATAAATTCAGTATGCATATTTAGCTAAGGGTATTATTGTGTGATTTTAAGTTTAAAACTATTAAAAAATAACACATACATAATCTTAAAAATGAATGACTTATCTGTAAACGACGTTCCTAAAAATTATCAAATTTTAGATTTTTAAGTCTTTAGTTGGTTTGTTAAAGTATTTTAATTGCACTTTTAGTACAATGGTAAATAAAACCCTTAAATTATTAAGTTACCATCAATTTGGTCGCATTTTCATTTGTTAAAACATTTCATCGGCTGTGTCGTGCTTTTAGTTCACTGAAAACATTATTCGAATGCATTATCTGGTCCACTGTGTCTTCGCTTTTGCTGCATACAATCTACAAATAAATCCTCAAAGTTCTGTGAAACACTGTAGTCTAACGTTCCATCCAAGGTTAATTCTGTAAAACATGATTCTGCCAATCTTTCTCTGTTTACAGCTGCATCATATAGCCGTTTCCATGGAAAATATAATTTTCTCAAAGGGTGCAAACTATCCAAATTTGCATACTGCACTGTGATAAAACTTGATACAAAACTGCTGATAAGCTAGGACATATGGAAGTAAGTAGTCTAGCATAAGTCTCTTCACAAAACGAATTGTCGTTATCACTGAACATCACAGCTCCATTTGGAGTCATATCAGGATAATGGACATATTTATCACGGAAAAATTTCAGGAAACTCGTCACTGACTCGCCAGCCCCATATTCGTGAGTAAAATAGTTTCGTTTTCTTGTGTTCAATAAAAGTTCGGCAATGTGGATACCATTCTCTCTTCCGGAAATAATCCAATTAAATCTTTTCCTTTCGTAAAGGTTTTTATAATGCTGTATATATCTCTTGTCAATTAATTGTTTTATCGAATTAACTTCTAGAGATTTTTTCTTGCTAAAACATATTGCGACCCTAATGAGAAATAGTTGCTCTTGTTCCCAGTTCCAAAATATACAGTGCGACAAAACTTCTGAAATGTTCGGTCGGTTATAAGGCTCCTTTTCCAACATTTTCGCGAGAAGGTCATTAGCTGCTACTTGATCACCACTTAGCTTTTTATAAAACGCGTGCGGGCCACCCATTTTAGGACAAATTGGCATAAGAGCATCCTCTTCTTCTTCGGAGGTTTCTGTTAATGGAAATGGATTATCTCCTTTGGATTATCCAAAGTAGAAAGTCATTCCATATGCAAAGATATCCAGAGCTTTAGTATTCTTAAATTTTCTACATTTGGTTTTGTTTTCTATGGCTTCAGGGGCCATCCATTGAAGAGTGCCACTTGCATTAGAAAAAGTTCCAGTTCGTTCCAAACTACTTATCATTCGACTTACTCCAAAATCTGCCAGTTTAGCTACTCTCTTATTCCCATCTTGTAAAAACATGAGAATATTGTCAGGTTTAATGTCTCTGTGAATGACCGCTTTGCTATGAAGATATTCCACTGCTTTTGATATTTGATATAACCAGGAGATAATTTCATCTCTACTAGGGCTGAAATCCGTAATCTGCTGGCGAAACGTCCTTTCTGCCATTTCCATAGCCAAAAATAGCCCTCCAGTTGGACTTTTGTAGGAGTCGTATAACCGAACAATATTAACGTTTTGGTCAATTTCACTCCAAATTTTCAACTCGTTCATTTCTTCGTTTTCACCTCCTCTTAAAAACTCTTTTCTTATGAATTTTATTGCAGCTGGTTTGTTAATACCGAAGTGAAATCCGGGATATACCACAGCTGTTATTCCATTTCCCAACATTTTTTCAGGGTCTGGACAGTATTTTATATTGGTTTCCCCTACTTTGCTGGTAGATATTTCTTTGTAGCTAAGCACTTGTTTTTCGTCATCACTTGGATTAGTAATAGCCATTTTGATTGATTCCAAAACTGCGGATTTCGAAGATAGGAATTTTGTAGTGGATTATTGTATATTTTTCCAACAAAATAGAATAAAATATTTTTTGGTATTAAATAAATATATATCACAGGTCTAATATTTTAAACATATAAAAAAATTAATTGTAGAAACTTGATTTTTTAAATGAATATGTATTTGATACGCAAAATAATTTTTTTTCCAAAAATTATAGTTTTTGTTTATAAGCAATACTGGGAAGTTTGGTTAGTTAAGGTGGATAAGAGAGTTGCTGTTGCTTTTATTATATTTTATCTACATTCAGTTGACAATACATGTGTACTTATAACATGTAATTAACCATTTTCTTAAATGAGAACACCAGACATCCCTGCAAGTATTCATAAATGTATTTTACATTCAAGGTCGGATACCAAGGAGAACCGCGACTACACATGTGTTGTTTTGTTTAACAAAGAAAAGATTCCAATAATAATTAGCTACACTCATTAATGATCGGTTATCATAGTATGCATTGGATTGGCAATATAAGTTTTATTATATTAAATGCTATCATGATGCTACACTGAAGTAACAAGTTTGTTTTCTTACACAACATACATGTTGTTTTGCACTTGTATGATTTATCAATGAAAATATAGCCCGATTTTTTATCACAAAAGAAGCACACTATATCATAGTACACATTTATCAAATGCAGACGATAAGACAAATATTATAAACATGACAGAGCAAGCTTGTTGCTTGCATCATTCGTTTACTTTGCTTTTCTCTAGCATGATTTTTCATTCAGTGCTATGCTATATAAACGGGTTTCGTTTAATGGGAAAAATCAGTATTTGGCCACGTTACCAAATTACCAGATTCCACAGAACTGAGGACCATTGATGGTTTCTTCAGTGCAACAGGTAGCTCTACTTTAGTGGCCTGACTCTGACATAAAGACAGTTGCTAACTACAAATCAAATATCAAATTGAATTAAACATTATTGTATTGTAAACGTATGTTTTTATGTCGAAAAAAAATAGTTTCGGATGCAGAATTTATTTTTTTACTTCCAAAAAATTTGTAATTTTTAGCAAAACTTCCTTGATTGGACCTTTGTTCAGCTACTGTTATTGTGATGCTCTACCATCTTCTAAAATATAGTACTAGACCATACTTTAAATGTCTAACATTGCAAGTAACTGTAAGACTCCACAGAGCTATGCGACTCCTACGAAAATATTATTTTGCTGAACAGGAATAGAATCCAATAATTAAGGAATGCACTGATGAGTAAACGCTGACTATATTACACATTTGAATCGATATTGGGTGTTACATTGAATGTATTTCCTAATGATATGCTCATGCACTTTCCAATTGTGCATATAGTACATAAATGTTGTTTTCCGATTAATCCAAAAGAAATGATAATCGAGCTAAAGTTTTTCTAAAAAGGCATCATGATTCTCATTCATCAAATATATATGTACGAAAAGGATCGAAGAATCGAATATTGCTTTGTACCTATTTGCTCACAACTATTGTGTAATCCATAAAAGCGGTTTGTCTGACTTCAGGGTACTGTATTGTAAAGAACGTTTCTGCATACAGGTGAAATTGGCATATGGATTTTTTGTTACACTGCAAGTTTCACTGAATTTGGGTTTGGTAGAGGTTTAATGAGGTCGTTTAAAATTTGATGGCAGAACATGCAGGCATAGAGCAACTTGTTAACGAATAGTAAGAAAGCAAAGAAAAATCTTATTACTGTTTTTGACATAAATCGATAATTCGAAATGTGAATAAAAATTACGTTTATGGGCAAGACATTTTTATTTGTTGCATTCGAGAATTTCTTAAAATATTCATTCTAATGAATCATCGCAAAATTTAGTGTTAAAGTAAGTAAACCATTATAAAGCTCTATTTGGATGATAGGGAATCATTAGGAAGTTTAAGTTAATATTTTATTGATGTATGTTTATTTGTGAAATGTGCAGTATCATTAGTATCACAACAGTTTATACAATGTTTTACAGTCCAATAATATCATTTTAAAATATATTTGAGAATACTTATTTTATTCGGTAAACATTTAACTTTATGGATAATCCATCATTGATAGATATGCACTTTTACTTTTTTCATTCCACGTTATTTTATAATCACGTCTGGCGTATTCTTCAATCAAATCATCTTCGATTTTTTGCAATTCGGAATCACCCATATCAGCTTCATCCCAGCTTAATAGTTCACCAGTGTCGTTACCCGAGTCACAATGGTGCGACTCAAATTCAATGGGCTCTCTTATTTCCATTTGTGTTTCACTTTCTCGCACAGGATTTTTGGTACCCCTAGCCAGTTTCCCCTTAAAATAAATTTTGCTTAAAGGTAGCAAGCTATTCACATTTGCATACGATGATAGATTTTGATACAAGACCGATGTTAAACCAGGGCACACCGATGTTAGTATTTGAACATACTTTTCCTCACAAAAGCTACCATCTTTGTCACCAAATACAGCAGTTCCCTCCAAACTCATCTCAGGATAATGTACATACTTATCCCGAAAAAGCTTCAGAAATTTTGTCACAGATTCGCCCTTTCCATACTCCAGTGTAGGCTCCTTTCTTTTATGATTGGTAAACAATAAATTTTTGATGTAAAGATGCTTCTTTTTTGCTATCAAAATCCAGTTAAATGATTTCCCTGCATTTAGTTTACGGTAGTATTGTTCGTATTTATTGTCGATTACTTCTTTAATAGTTTTGATATCCACACAACTCGTATTACTCAAGCAAATAGCAACCCTAATAAGAAATTGATGTTCCTGTTCCCAATTCCAAAAGAGGCAGTGTGACAAAAGTTTGAAATATTGGTTCGTTCTTTCGGTTGTCTTTGCAGCATTGCTGAAAGTAGATCATTAGCTGCATGTTGATCTAAGCTTAATTGGTTGGGAAATAAACGAGGTTCAGTCATTTTAGCAAATACAGTTGCAAGATCAACATTACTGTTAGAAAAGGAGAAAGGATGGCCTCCCTTAGAAAGTCCAAAGTACATTGTCATTCCAAGAGCAAAAATATCCAACATTGTAGTGTTCCTAAACTTTTGTGAGTTATTCGACAAGGCTTCAGGAGCCATCCAGAGAAGAGTACCACTTGCATTGGAAAAGGTTCCAGTTCTTTCCACGCCACTGATCATTTTACTGACACCAAAATCGGCCAACTTTGCAACCATATTGTTTTCATCTTGTAAAAACATGAGAATGTTGTCGGGCTTGATATCTCTGTGAATGACCCTCTTATCATGAAGATACTCTACCGCTTTTGAAATTTGATATAGCCAAGAAATAACATCTTCTCTTGTAGAATTGCACCTGAGAATCTGCTTTTTAAATGTTCGTTCTGCTTTCTCCATAGCTAAAAATAGCCCGTTTCTGGGATCTTGATAAGAGTCGTAAAGTCGAACAATATTTATATTTTGATCAACTTCACTTCAAATTTTTAACTCATTAACTTGATGGTTTTCCAATCTTAGATATTTCTTCTTAATAAATTTTACTGCAGCTGGTTTGTTGATTCCAAAGTGATATCCAGGATACACTGTTGCTGTTAATCCATGTCCCAAAGTGGTAATTTGTAATTTTGTAATTTAGTCTTTATTTACGTGTTTCATGACATTTCAGGTAGGTAACAATAAAAAATTATCACTACTTGATCTAACAACAAGAACACAGGAAAAAACAAATCCAATTCATAAAACGGAACCATATAAACAT